>JAMXBD010005064.1:0-28840 GCA_024138025.1 Combretum micranthum
ATTTAGTATCTCTCCTTTTGTCATTAGTTATTTGGTTTACTCTTGCTTGGTGATTTTGAGAATTTCCAATATTTCATTAGTTCTATGTGTTTGATATTCATATGCAATATGCATATACATATCAATAAGATTTTATTAGCTATTTCCACCTTCACTTTACTCGACTTTTGGAGAAGACTCAAACTTAATCAAGATGACAGACGATTGATACTTAACTTCACTCAACTCCAAACCTAAGGCGACATATTATGACACAACGATGACATGACAACACAACAAAAGAGATTGCGAATTTGCTTTTCCATCCTTATATGAATATATATATGACTTGTGTACATAAAATATGTTGTGTTCATATTCTTTTCATTATTAAAGATGTCATTATTTTGTAAAAAAAATTTTCTACATGGTTATCTTGATAAGCTCAAGATTACATTGTGGAATTTTATTTTGAATTTTTGTTATTAATAGCTCTGACCTTTAGACAACACTTAAAATATTCAAGCTTTTAAGTGCTTTTTTTAGGGCAAATTTAACGTCAACATAGGGATGGCATTTGATTTGGTTTCTATGTTTGATGTGTACTAATTTTTCGATCTTATATCTATCCATTTAGAATTAGGTTAGGACGATTTTTTTACTATTCACATTACTAATCAACGAACCGTTCTTCTAGTTTTAGCAGTGTATAAGGATATTCGAATATCTAAGGGTGTGAAGTTAACCTAATACTGAATCGTATCCATGGCCATCTCGTCTCTTGTAGCAGTGAGTTCCATTTTCTCGTCATTGGCTTTCATAAACCCACTATCCATGTAAGTTGCATATACTTGTTCCTAGTGAAGATACTTTCGAACGTTCTTTCTCCTCTTTCGTTGTTGCTTCCATTTTTATCATATCTCCTTCTATTTCTAGATGAAAATGATGACTTGATATCTGGTTATCTCGTCTAGGGCACGTGTTGACCAAATGTCCCATTTTTGTGCAGATAAAGCACGTGGTAGTACTCTTCTTAGAACAATTTTCAATTTGTGATTGAGGTTCCCAAAGAGGTAACATGTAGATTGTAGATGCAGACATTGCATCGGATAATGCTTCCTTCCACATTTCCAACATTGTATGTCTTCCATAGTTGAGTTGCCGTCCTTATTCAAAGAATTAATGCGATGGACTATTTCGAATTGGGCACTTGAACTTGTTCCATGAAATGGTGTCCTCTTGAACCTAGTGATATTTCTTTCCACCATTTCTCGCCTTCTTTTTCTTGGATTCTCCACAATTCTTGTCTTTCTATAAGTTCCTTAAACCTCCTTATATCGAATTCCTCTAATCTAACTCGAAGATCTTCCTCCAATCCATTCAAGAATACTTGTCTTTTGAGTTCTTCACTATGCTTATATGACTTCGGGGCACATTGTAGTAATCTACTAAATTTTGTTTCATATTGCTCAAGGCTACGACCTCCTTGAGAGATACATAAGAAATCCGCACTATAGCTTCACTATATTATTATGGACTATAACCTCTTATTAACTTGATTTTATGTTTTAAAGATTTAGGGCACATGATTGCTGGATTTAAATTTACTAGAGTTTGTTATTACTCTAGGTTGACTTTAGGTTTTCAGTTTGACTTCCGGCTTTTTGATTTATTCATAAGATCATAACATTTTGAGGTTTTTTTACTGTGTTATATTTTTTGTTCAAAATTTATGTTTTATTTTATTTTTATGATTTATTTACTATTTTTCAGTTTATAAGATTGTTTAATCGGGTCTAGGGTTACAGTTGACTTAGTTTGACTCTCAATATTAATTGAAATTCTTTATCCAAAATTAACTAAAGGGTCTATGGTTTTTTACTTTTTTCACCGAATATTTGCTTGGATATGCTGTCTCAATTTTCATGGTAGGTGTCAGATAGGTGGATTGTTTAGCGTATGGATTTTGAGTTGAATGATTATTGAGTTTTCCATCTTCTTTTTGAAGGTTCTCATTCTTTTGAGGTTAAGAAATTTTGTATTTGATCTTGTTTAGAGTTCGATTTTAATTTGGGTCGATTTTTAGGATTTTGGTTTCGACATTTAACTCTAGGATTATTTTCTAAAAGTTATGAAAAATTCAGAGGTTTAGAAACCCTAAATCTTAAATTTGTTATGATAATGGATTGATTAATGAATTATTTATACTTTGTATTGTAGGATCTCTAAATTAAATCAATTAATCCCTCGAGTTAATTAATTCCTAACCCTACATGAGATAATGGAGATCTCTTCCTCACTAATGCCACATAAGATTGCATAAAATTTCATGATCCCTATGGTAAAGTTTAAATCTTTGTGTAGGAAATCAAAGTTTTCTTACCTCTAAGTGAAATGTGCAATCGCTCTATTCATGAGGATCCATTCTATTATATGAAATCTCTTTCTATCTAAAAGAACGAATATGCAATTAATTCTACACATAAATTAATTATAAACAATAAAATCACATGAATAAATATAAATGCATAAACCTTTCATTAATTAAAAAGCAACTCAATCACATGGTTTATGGTTTTACAAGATGCAGGGTATAAAGATCTACTCCTCCATGGAGTTCACAGTAAGAACAAACTATCTAGAGAAAATGGAAGTAATCATGATCTAACAATAAAATCCTTATCAATGTTTTAGGATTTCCAACGATGCTTAAGCAATTCTTCTCTCAAAGTTTGTTGTTTTTCTCTCTTAAGGCTTGAAAAATTCGCAAAAGACCTTTAGTATGAAAACAAGGTGCCTATTTATAGTTTAGGGTGAAAACATGGCTGCACAACCTAAGCTACAGGGCCACACTCGAGGAAGAGTTGAAATTTTGTTCCACCGATATTAGAACTTTACAATATGCATGGCTTGGTCGACACGGCTATGCAAAAGGTAGAGAAAAATTGGAAGCTCTATTTTTGCATTTTTCTCCTCTTCCTTAGCTTCTACATGGTCGTGCTTAAGCAAGGGCATTAGTTTACATACTTTTTTGTTTATTGCATACTATCTTCCCTGCTTGTGTTGAAGGAGAGACTGAAATTTGAAAGCCTACTGCTTTGTTCCATGCCTCTAGCAGAAGGTAGTACATGTACAAAATTTAGCTCTTGACCAAAACTTGTACATTTGTCTTGATTTCGATTGAATCATCTTAAAATCTTCCAAATATGCTCTTAAAGCCCTAAAATGAATATTTCACAAATGAGTATCCTTTTCTTCATCAAATCACAAGAAATACATAATAAATATAACCGAATAAGCTTTAAAAATAAGAGTCTTTTAGCACTTATCGAACTTACCTAAAATATCTTTCAAATTCTAATTTGTTTTTAATTGCTTATGGGATTTTGAAAATTTGGGTTCTCGACTTGTGGCTTAATTAGGATTTTTTAAACATTTGGTTGTTTATGTTCCTAGGTGACTTCAATTGTCTTTCATTGTCTTCAATTGATTTCGATTCCTAGTAGTTGATGCCTGGATTATTTCAATTCAAATTGAGTAAGTTCACAGTAGTATAAGGCTTAATCTGTATTTTGAATTTAATTCAATTTAGGGTAATGGGCCTTAGTTGTGATGCCCAAAAAAAGTTCTAAAACATATTTAATATCGCCACATACAATACTTAGGTATTGTATAAAAAGGTTATTCTAAAAGATCTATTTATCATGATCATTTGCTAACCAATTTTAGATTTTGAAATCATTCAATTAGGTTTTGAAATATTTGTCATGTAGCAAAAAAGTAAAATTTTTCAAAAGTTTCATGAAAAGGCTACTCCCGTGAGTAACCAACACATATAAATAAAAAAGAGTATCTCAAGGCATCATATGATTCCTAATGTATATAAATCAAGTCAAAAGTAGGGATCAAAATGGAACACTGAAACCAGTAAAAAATAGAGCTTAAAAAAAGGACCACTATATCTAAACACATCTAAGTGAACATGATAATCCCCATGTATTAAATCATTAGCAATACTAGTCCCTAAGCTCCGTAAGAAATCTCCAAGGCCTAATCATGAAATCCTCACAGTCATAATGATCATCATCCAATCCATCAAAACCTGAAAAAGAAAAGAAAAAGCCGAAGCCTAGTGCAATAGCAACATAAGCACACATGAGATAATGATACGCAATAGTCTAAATGCAACCCAAAAACCAACAATTTGTATCTTTTAATTTAAGTGTGGCAAACAATAGTAGAACACTCACAATCCAGTAATACACTAGGAATCTAACAGTCTTGAGTAGCAACAACCACTTAGAGGGTTGATACAAGTAGGTCGAATACCTATATCTCCAATCTCAACTAAGTAATAGCTTCATCTAAGTGTTAATTACCGGCATTACACATCTCTACTTGTTTAAGTATATTATTAATATTACATATTGTTTATGTGTGTATGATGCTTACTTGATCACCTTAAGTATTCCATAATTATACTCGGCTTTGATATAAATTAAATGGATATGCATTGCATCCATTGAGTCATATATGGAAGACTGCTACTCCTATGCGAAGAATCGAGAAGGTCCAAGGCTAGGAAGGCCCGTGACCATGCTCATTCTTAAGGAACTAAGGCATACCAATGGATACATTCTAAGATGAGCCGGGTGCGCCCAAGGTCTAACAGCAGAAGATCATGAAGACCTTCAAATACCATTCTCTAATCTTCGATACAGAAGTGTAAATCCGTTCTATGTATAGTTTCCAAATACTCATATATAATTGTTTCTATCATGTGGTTGCTGCATACATGCATAGCATATGCATGAATTAATAAACTTGTTTGAAATCACAGTGTGAATAAAAGGAGATGTCTCACTAAGCTCATTGTAAGCTTACACTCCCATAGATCTTTGTTGAAACAGGTATACTTGTTGCTCTATTCGAAGATCAAGATATTAAGGACATCATGGATGGATTCTTCAATTCTTATGGAAGTAGTGGGAACATAAGATGAATTCACTTTCTTGTAATGTCTTTATATATGTTATGTCAATATTTAGGAGATCTCTAGTAAATGTAGTTATGTGGTCTTGAGAGCATTAGCGGGGGTGTGTCCCTAAGAGTTGTAATTAATCTTGTTTATGTTAATGATAAGTATTTCTCTTATCTTGTACTTAAATGTTATCAGTGTAAATTACATTACTCCGATGCATTCCTATAGTTGTGATGTACGCCTTGTACATGATATGGAAGCCTTTCTGTGACTAAAGTAGTCATTCATAGGCTTTAATATTGTGTATGGTAGGCTATCACATTCAAGATACCCCTCGAAGTGTGACAGCAATAGTATAATTCACTTATGCATCAATTATGTTCGTACTTGCATAAAAAATTAGTTGAAAATGTTTGTCCCTTTACTATTCTAGTACTATACCTACATCAAAATCCCTTGCATCACACATGACTTCAAACAAAAGATTCTAATTGGGTCCTACTATTATAAATGCATTGGTTAGTTTATATTTTTCAATTGATTAAATATCCTCCAAATTAATCCTACTAATATACCCTATAAAACCTAGCATGCCTTAACAATCTTCTGGTTGCTTTGAATAAATAAGGGGGTGGAAGCTTAGTAATATTTCAACCTTAGCAGTATCAACTTCAATACCTATGAGAGATCTTTTGTCCTAGTACTATTCCTTCCTGAACCATTAAAATGCATTTCTACCAATTAAGCAATAGATTTGTTTCTTCACGTCTCTTTAAAACTCATTTTTAAATTCCCCTAACAAATTGAAAAGAGTCTCAAAATACAGAAAACCATCTATAAAGACTTTCATACCATCTTCAATCAGTCCCTAAAATATAGCTATCATGTACTCCAGAAAGTAGTAAGGCCATTGGAAAGACCAAAAGGATTTTTTGGTAGGCGAATGTGCACAGGGGTAAGTAATTGTAGTGTTTTCTTATTCTTTAGGGGCAATAGAATCTAAAATACCCTAGCATACATCTAGAAATAGTATATAATGACCAGCTAATCTTTTTGACATTTAACCTGCAAAGAGTAATGAGAAGTGATTTTCAAGTGGCTGTAAGCCCCGGAAAATTTCAGTAAATAATTCCAAAATGAACTTCTAAAATAAACCCTAAAATAACTCCAAATTAAAACCGAGCTTCGACAAGTCCTAATCCCGAACGAATCTAGAAACTTCTTAATCTTAAAAAAATGAAAATCCTTAAAAATAAAATAAGAATCTCAACAGTCTTCAAATTCAAAATCGCTATGTACGACAAATTCTATATTTATATCCAACTTGTAAAACCAGGTAATAGAACCCAAAAACCAATTATTAAAAAAAGTAAATAACGATAAACCTTCGGAAATAAAACTCAATTCAGAATTCCGAAATGTTGAGAAATATTAAATATTTACAAAAAAATTTAAAATAAATTTCTCAAATTAAATATGTTGTATAAACATAAAACATCAATATCCAAATTGACAAAGATTTAAATCGGAAATCACCGAGAACCCTAAGTGGAAAACAGTAGTTAGAGTCCGACAATCTCGCGCCCTAACTCTGGAGGCCGAGGTGTATTTTAAGTGTGGAAAATAACTCGTAGTAATATAAGGTCGCTTAAAAATATTAGATTGGTAAATTGTTTACCTATTTTGAACCCGTGTCGGATACAGACTTCGAAAAGCGTGTCTCGAGGCTCGAGATATCAAAATATACCATGTACCATTAGACTGTATTTTATAAGGATTTCTAAAATATCAGTTTTATAATTTTTCAATAACTAGAATTATCTGATTTGCGATTTTATTCGTATTTCATTACTACGGTAATTAACTAGTCTTATGCACTATTCATTTCTATTTCATTACACAATTTTATTATTATTATGAACCCTTATATTTTTAGATAAATATTTATAAATTATGGAAATTCTATGTTTCCAAAATCTAGTTCGTTTCGGGTTTATTTTCATAAAATAATTTTTTATAATTTTTCGAGTTATAAAAATATCATTTATCGCTCATATTCGTGTTATTTTGATCATACGGTAACATATTTGTTGAAATACTAAAATAATTCAAATAATTATTTAATTTTATTTATGAAAATTATGCCGCTCATTTAAAGATATTTTTCTTAATTTTATTTATATTATAATTTCTTAATAAAAAATACTTTTTCAACCCATACTTCAAGTACACTTCATTTGTCACTTCTACACATTAATCAAGTTTTCTTTCACTCATTCTACACTCCATTTCCCCACAATGGCAGCTGAGCATACCCCTAATAATAGCCTCTTTTCTTTTATTTTAATTATTTATTTAATGATTTTAAAGTCTCTTTTAGTTAGCACATTAAATGATACAAGTTACACTTTCAAATTTCAAGTTACAAGACAATTTAACTTCTCTCTCTCTCTCTTGCTAAAATTCATGTGAAGCCTCCCAAAATTCTACCATTGTTTCATTTTTTTCTCTTTTATTTAATTAACACACATTAATACACTCCTCCCTCTCCATTTAATGCCTCTCATTTACTTCTTTTCATTCTTTTGAAACGCTATCTCATTTACTCTCTCTTTTCCTCTCTTTTTCCTCTCTTTCTTTCTTCTTTTGTTATTATTCTTGCAAGAACACAAGCTGCCCCCATTTCTAAACCTTGCTTCCATACTTCATTCTTGAAGATTTTTAAGTAAACTTTCTTCTTAAAGCTTCCATAGATGATATAGGTAAGGTATAGTGAGACTGTTGGACCTAACAAAGCCCGGTCCAATTACTTGCTTTCCTCTCTTAACGCTCAACACATTGACTAACCCTAATCTCTCAAACAACCTCTCTTCTTTCTCTCTGGATATGTGTAAGTTCTTCTGGAAACCTAGTTTTACGATTTCTTTATCTATGATATGAACTGCGTATAACAATTCTCTGTTTCTTGTTACTTGCAAGGTACCTTTTCGAGTAAGGTTAACTCCTATGAGAAAAGAAAGAAGAGCACTGGAATTTCGAGAATAAGGATGAGTTTTTCCTCTTCGATTTCTTTTTATTGCTGTATTACAATTGTTATTTTGACAGCTATCTATTGCTGATCTGTCAATTTGTTATCTGTTGCTGATCTATCAATTTATTACTGTATGTATGTTTCCAAATTGGAAACCCTAAAACAGAAAGTGTAATCTAAGTACTAAGTAACTATTTAGTTACAAAATCCTTTATCCAAGTGGGTTGCCTTGTTATTCTCTTTTGGGTCGTAACAGAGACTTTCATGCATCAAATGACCTTCCATATTAAAGCTAAGGATGATGATGCTAAAAATGAAATACTCCTCTTCTCCATGATTATTATCTTGTATCATTATTATTTTCTTGTTAAAAGTAGTTATATTTTGTAGATCTAACTTTTGGTGGCTTTGTTTTTTTTTATGCTTTAGATCTTGTTATTTGAGTTATTATTTTTGTTATTGCTAATGATTTATGCATATATTCATCATCCACATAACCATGATAGTGTTCATGCATTTATAACTAGTATAATAAACTAGATCTAGTATTTTGAGTTCATAAATGCATTAGACTTTTGTTTTATGTTCATAAACAACTTGTAGCATGATGATAGTAGAAAAGTTTTAGAAAGCACAAGATCTATTTTAGTTTCAACAAAAATCATTTTTGAAAATTCAGATAAAAAGGGAACCATATTTAGAAAAGTTATTTTCAACTTCAAAATGTGTATTTTTCATTTAAAATGAAGGGCTTATGGAATAGAAACATGAATAAATGATTTTGATGAGTAAAGTTTAAATCTATGAGTTTATAGTTTACTACCATGGATTTCTTTTATATTTATTTCATATTAAGTGTAGATCTTGGTTTTGAACTCAAACAAAAATGGTGAAATTCGTATTTAGGCAAGACCCCTAATTAAAAACCACTTTCCAAGTGTCAAAATGAAATTTTTACTTGAGATAATGAAGGCTTAATGTATATATATCATCAAGACTTCATTTTATATGGTTCAAAGATGATTTTCAAATTAAATTTCAAACATTTTCGGATTAGACCAAGACATAGTTTAAAAACATGTTTTCCAACTTAAAAATGAAGTTTTTATTCAAGATATGGAAAGCTCTTAAAATAGGTTATGTAAGGGATGAATTTCCATAAGTTTAGATAGATTTAAGCAAAAGGTATGTCCAAAAATAAATTTTGTAATTCGGATCTCAACAAAGACCAATTTTGAAAACCTATTTTTCAACTTCAAAACAAGAATTTTATTAAAGAAATGGAAGCATTAAGGGTCGGTTTGATTAGGAAGTTTTTGAAAGACTAAATGAGTTTTTACAAAGAAAACAAACTCAAAGGAATTTTTTAAACTTCGGATTTGAAAAAGCCACTATTTAAACAACTATTTCCAAATGCCAAAATGATAATTTTATAGGAAAATGGAAGTCCTAGGGATATATTTAACAAAGACCAAGTTTGGACAAGGATAAAAGAGAGTTTATCAAATAATCTTAGAACAACAAATGGTTTCCAAGATAGGATACAATTTTTCATTCTTAAAATTTGTAAAATTTACTTAGGTACACCACCTATGTAAACACCTATTTTCTAACCCAAAGAAGGTTTTTGTTGAAATAATGAAGGTGATGGTTATATAGTCATCAAGGTGAGTTTTGATAAAAGCAAGTATATTTTACAAGAAGAAAAACTATTTTTCTTAAGTCTAGTAAAATTCAAAGTTTTGCAAAGTAAAGGTTTTCAAAAAGAATTCTGGTACTATATGTATACATATAGGTAGATCATCTCAAACCTTCATAACAATAGCTTGTAGGTAATACATATAGGCATGATGCATTGTAGAAATAAAGTAGGAAAATTTGAGTTGTTGTCATTTTAAGAAATTCGTAATAATGGAGTAATGGCATGAAAACACTACTTTCCAAACTCAAAATAGATTTTTATTAAAGAAATGAAGTCCTAGTGGCTAGGTATGTTGATCTTTAATTTTCTAAGGATCAAATGATTTTTACTTAAAGGAATCACCACAAAAATAATTTTTATAAATTCAGATTTTGGAATCAACCCTACTTGAAAACATGTTTACAAAGTGTAAAATAGAATTTTTATGTAGAAATGAAGGTCATAAGTAATAGATATAATGAAGACTCATTTTAATAGGATAATTATATTTTCTTAAGAAATAATCCAAACAAATGGAAATGATCAAAGTTAGGAACTAGTATCTAAAAAGTAGTTATTCTTGAAGTCTTGCAAAAATAAAGAGTTTTAAAATTTTCTTTTAGTAAATACCATCAAGATCATGCATACATTAAAATCTCATATCATGTCATTCATGATAGGAATCATTAATATACATGTATAATTGATTTATAAGTAGAAACATTTCAAACATTTGCAAAACTATTTTTCGGAATTAGAAATTGCCACTGATCAAAACTGATCAGAATATTTCATGATCCAAAATTCAAAACTTGAAAATAATATTAGAATTAGATAAATCTTTCGAAGTAGATAGAAATCGATATATAATTTGCTAAATTCCGAGTTAAAACGACCAAGTTATGGCCGTTTTAATTTGAAATTCCCGCTTAGGACTAGAGTTACGAATTTGATAGTTTGTATGAGATAGTTGGACTACTTAAGTGATGAAATACTTATTAGGGTATTTCTTCCTTTTTAGGTGACCCCGATATCAACGATTCCTTACCACCAGATTGCTTGTACTAAGAGACCGGTGATCCAATGGTCGAGTGAGTATTACTTCCGATTCCATTTATTGTATGTGATTGTAATGATAGCTGCACTAGATATTTGGTAAAGATAAAATGCATATGCATGATGGGGATGAATGGGAACTATGTATGGTTGTTGTTGATACAAGAAATGGAATATAAGAATATAGAAGCCGAGTGATTAACTATTGCTTGTATAGATGAATTAGAATTGACTGTCTGCGATTATTGATTGATCACTTAAAAGAATTGGTATAATTGATTATTCGGAATTGAAGATGAAATTGAACTCATTCATATCGCGATGGGGATGGAGCATTAGCATTTGTTCGGTTTCCCGTGATCCTAAACGGTGTAAAGTGTGATTAATCGTTATCCTCAAACGAATTTATAGTTCAATTGACCGTGAGCTTAAACGACATTTGTACCGCAGGATTCGTTAATATGCTAACCCAGGATGGAGGGCACAAGTCCATCCACATATGATTTTCGGCTGGTCATATGTTTGTTAAATCCATATGTTTGATGCATATCACTTGTCTGACTAATCACTTGTTTGTATGATGTGTTATAAATGTGATCTTGAAGTTTTACTCACTAAGCTAGTGTAGCTTATACCCAATAGATGTTTGATTAAATAGGTTAACTCAAGATTGCTACGTGGCGACTGAGATGTTTAGAGCCGAGTATGACCTTGGGATTCCAGCAGAAGCATGAGTACTTGAAGATATTAGCTAGGTGTTATGAATTGATTTGTAATAGTTCTATAGTGAAATCTTTTGATGAATTGAAATTAAAGTATAGAATTGTATTAAAATATAGTAAGTTGTATTTCCTTTACTTTGTTACTCAAGTTGTATCAATATAAAATGTATCACTCCGACTTGTCTCCTCCATGTGTTAGACCTTGTACATAATATGGAAGCATTCGCGTGACTAAGGCGGTCACTCTTAGGCTTTAATATTGTGTACAACGAACTGCCACGTTTAAGGCACCCTTCGGGGCGTGACAGTGGCTACATTCAATTTCCCATAATCTATACAAACACCCCATCCTATGACTGTTCTCATCAATGAGTTCACTATTTTCATTAGGCACTACTGTCATTCCTCCATTCTTAGGTACTACTTGTGTTGGACTCGCCCATGGACTATTTGAGGGTAGATAATACCTGCATCAAGGAGTTTAATTACTTCCTTTTTAACATCTCTCATATTAGAATTTAATCTCCTTTATGGTTGTAATACTGGTTTAGAACCTTCTTTTGACCATATCTTATGAGTATAAAAGATGTTTATTCCTTGATATAAGCTAACTTCTAAGCTATCCTGTTTAGGTTCTGTAAGTACATCCAATGACTTTTCCTTATACTTGTCCGACAAATTAGAATATATAATCACTAGTAACTTAGAGTCTTTTTTCTAGAAAAGCTTATTCAAGATCGCTAGGAATAGGTTTCAATTCTAAAGTTAGAGGGTCAACAATTGAAGGCTTTGATAGCATCATATTATTTCAATCGATCTTTATAAATGCTTGCTGTTGAATGAACTTTTTATCTTTCATCTAGTTGTGCTACTAAATCCAAACTTTCAAGACTCATTAAGTTCTCTTTATCCTTGGTGACTAAACTTATTTCCAAAGGATTATTACACAAAAACTCATGAAAACAACATCTAACAACAAAATCAATTGAATAAATGGAAAAACAAATATCATCATGATTCATGGATTATTTAATAGTCACAAGTATATTTATTATCAAATTCTCATCCCCTACTCTTATAGTTAATTTATCATCCGCAACATCAATGATATTCTAGCTATAGCTAAGAAAGGTCATTCTAGGGTTAATGGGACTTCTACATCTTCATCCAAATACAATATAACAAATTCTATGGGTAGAATGAAGTTCTTAACCATTACTAACACATCTTCTATGACTCATCTAAGAACTTAATAGATCTATATGCTAATTAGAGGCTCATATGTATAGGTTGTGAGTCTTGAATCCTTGAACTTTTTAGGTTGTATATATTATAAGATAGCGGAACATTCCTCACCAAGAGCAACATGAAAGAGATCTTCCAACTTTTTCTTATTTAAGAGGAGAGCAAGTGCTTCAACAAACAGTAAGTTAATATGTAATTGTTTAAATAGGTCTAGAAAATTACCATGTTATTCATCGTTATGATCCTTCTTGAGACATGATGGGTAAAGGATCGGAGGTATATACTCCTTAACTTTAGCCATGGGAGACTACTTCTCTTTCCCTTGATCTATCTCTTGAAGATTTCCTTAAACAACCTCACTTTCCACAACATCTTCCTTAGATACCTTCCGATGCTCATATTGGAGTTCCTCCTCACTCCTCAAGGATGCTACCTTCACTTATTCCTTTAGATTTGATTTAGTGTTCCAGGTAAACTGCCATGATTCCTCTCAGACTATGGCTTCTCAATTTGACCTATCTGATTCTCTAAGTTGTGGATTTATGCATTATAATTACTTAATATAACATTATTTAAATGAATGAACTATAGCATCATTTCCTTTGAAGTATGTCCCTTTTCTAGAGGCGGCCTTTGAAATCTAGATGGTAGCAAATTAGGTCTTTGTGCAATTTGTCTACCCCAAGAAAAGTTAGGGTAATTTCACCATCCTAGATTATAGGTATTACTATAAGGGTTACTTTGTGGCCTTATTGGTTTTCCCAAGTAATCTACTAGATCAAAATGCTCCATTAGTTCTTGATTAATATTGAGGTGATCTACAATTGCCAGTTGCTGTTGGATGGTCAATCCCTTTACTTCCTTTGTCAAAGCTTCCACTTTTGTTGCTAAAGTGATTATATCCACATCATAAACCCCGGCTAGTTTTCTTTCCTTATTCTGCATAATTAACAGTTAATAGTTATTTGTAGCCATATCTTCTAGTAATTGCAAAATTTGATGAGGATTCTTATGGTTTAAAGTGCCTCTAGTAGTTGCATTAATCATTTGTTTTGTTTGATAGTTTAAACCATTATAGAAATCCTGTACTTGCATTTGAAGCAGTAAACCATGATGGAGGCATCATCCCAATATCTACTTATAATGCTCCCAAGTATCATAGAGTGGTTCGGAATCCATTTGGGAACAAGTAGAGATATCAAATAAGTTTCTTTGACTTAAATAGAGGGAAATACTTTGTCAATAAATTTTCAACCGATTCTTGCCAAGTGTTGATGGACCATTGGGGTTGCAAATTCAACCATTGGTGAACTCTTTTCTTAGCAAAAATGGAAAGCGTCTTAGCCTTATAACATCATCGCTAGCTCCATTTATCTTAAACATATCACAGATCTATAGAAAACATTGCAGATGTGAGTTAAGGTCTCCATCTTATAATCTGTCAAACTGAATGCATTGTTGCAACATATGGATTACGTTCAGTTTGATGAGCAATTCTTGGCCTACTACGGCCCCATCTTGTCTTGCATTCCTACCATCAACTTTCAAATAAAATAATGGATTTTGATTATCCTATCCATCCAAAATATCAAGATAAGATGGTTTTTCCTCGATCTTTATTGGTGATGATTCTAGCATTTGTTTTGCAGTCTTTCTCCAGTTCCTCAAGGTTGTTTTTTCAAGTTCAAGGTTGAAGTCGAGCAATCCCATAGAGCAGCTTATGGTCATAAACTATAAAACACAAAATTGTAGTGTAAATTCTAAATCAACCACCCATAGATGAAAAGTAAATTCTTCAAAAATAACAAAATAAAAGAAATGGCAAGATTAGTAGATATAAAGTGTTCCAAATATTGCCAATCCCTGGCAATGGCGCTAAAAACTTGATGTTGATCATAAAAATTAATAAAAATCTACACTAAATAACTGTTGCATAATCAATTTTCTAGGCAAGTATACCTATCAATTTATAATATAATAGTTAAGCATAGGTATCATCCCAAAAGGATCTTCAATGTGATTTACTTTGTTTTCTACTAGTATTTACTTTGTTTTCTACTATTAAACCAAAAAATAGATTCAATGTGATCAACTACTAATTTTATTAATAATCTAATATATTGATCTATTTTATTACAACTACAACCACAAATCAAGACAACTAAAGATTAATCACAAGATCATTAACATCAACTAAGCATTAAATCCCTAATAGAAATTACTATGTTTATTCTCTAAGGATAATTTAATGTTAATTATTATTTCTTGATCCATAAAATTCCTTATTAAATGGCCATCTTTTTCAAGATTACCAATTCCTAATTCTTAAATCTATCTGTTGAAATATCTTCCTAACAAATAACAATCCAAGAACCACATTAAAGATCTATGAATCTTACATTAGACTAAATTTCTAATTCAATCTAATACAAAATATTTTTGCCATCCTATATCTAGGGTTGCAAATAAAATTTTCTAATTATGCTAGGTCACTTTATTAAAGAAATCTTTTGAATAACTAATATAAAATCAAACAATAATCAATACTCTAGAATTATCAATTCACAAAACATCAAAGCACACATAATTAGAATAAAAAAAATAACTTCATTGAATAAACAATAAGTACATAATTACATAGCAATTTCTAGGTTTCTTTAACACTTTAACTAAATTCTCTAATCCTTTATCATTAAACTATAAAACTCAACTTACATTAATAAGAACATTAAAGTAAAGAAAGAATATGCCTCTAAAAAGGATAATCTTGCAATCCACTTCTCTTCTTGAATTGTTGTATCTCTAAAACCTTAGACGAGAATTTAAGAGTACAATGTAAGTGATGTGTAATTTTTGTGTCAATTATGACTACTTCTTGTTTTAGGAGCTATTTATAGACACCATAATCCTAGTCAATCCCACATATTTCAGATAGAAGTCAATCTAAAAGGATATCGCTAAAATTGGATAATCTTCATGAAATATCTCAACTCCACAAGGCAGTGCATGGAAAACTGAATTAAACTGTTTATCTTTCTAATCTTGTTCACAATCTTCAATTGCTATAGAACATGGCATAAACATAGCTTGAGTTAATGTCCCATGTTTCTATCTAACTCCTTAATAATACTTTAAACATTTAACACCATGGCATAAACACAAGAACAAGTAATGACTCGTGAAGCTCTTTGACTTCTTCCTTCACAATTCCCATATTTATATGGGCAAAGCATGACTACATATATCTAACCATGGTTCTCTATGATTTCTTCTCTTTAGCATCTCAAGAAAAGCACATTGGATTAAGTAATTTTTCATGTAATTCTCTCGTCTTTACAAATGAAGCACAACTCCTTCTAATGTCATGGACCCTCCTCAATTGATACACAAGTTAAGTATGAGTTCATTGATTTTCCTACTATCACACCTTAAAGAGTATCCTAAATGCGATAGTCCGCCAGACTTAACATTAAGGCTTAAGTATGGCAACCTTAGTCATCCCAAAATTCTCCATATCGAGTGTAAGGCATGCCTTCGCCATTGTAGTGCACCAAACTTTGGATCAAGCCGTTCAAGCAGTTATACACAATAGCAATTAAGAAAATAAATCATAACAATATAACAAAGGTTCATAATAACTATTAAGGAGTCTTTACATCATTAAGAAGCAATCCTCTATTAAAGATAACTAAGACTAATAAAGAGTCTATCATAATACGATTTTACACTTTGAATCTTCTCTTGGAATCCATATCTACCTCTAGCTTATACTCTTATTCATAAGATCTTAGCTAGAAGGCATTACCTAGGAAAAATAAACTCTTGGTTCCAACCAAAGGTACGTGAGCTGCAAAAGATATCTAAGAGGGTATAAGCTATTAGCTTAGTGAGATTTATTTCCACAAATAAATACTCGACATCTAATAATCACAACAAGTCTATTTAAGCAACCATATGATATGCATAAGCACATGCACAAACAATACATATGATATTTTAGGAATCATATGTTTCCATGGATTTACCCCTCTAATCGGTGATTTGGTGTTTCGGACCGAATAGGCCGCTATCATACCACATAATTCTATGATAATTCTTATTTTTAACAACTTCATTGCTAAAAAAAATATGTATGTATAATCCAACTTTATTTGTAGTTTATTTCCGAGCTACTACATAGCTGCCAAATATGTTTTATTCGGATGTTTTCTTATCGCTAATTGATTCGGACGATGCTTCGTCGCTCTATAGAAATTACAAACTCTATGAATCTCCTTACTAAGCCTTTTCCCCCACTAAAGGAATAGTAATAAATGTAATGAACTCACCCGATGACATGCATGAATTATTTTAGTTAAGTACTCATGGCATAATGAAATATTTTGTGGGTCATTATAGAATTGCAGACAATCAATCTTATACTAAATCAAACATTCACTATAACCAATTCATGTCTCGACATACTTAATCATAATTTCAATCAAGTGTATAAAGCACATGCATTTTCCATTTTATCTTTTCTGTAATTCTAACACCACTATTTTACAAGCAAAATCATAAGTGCATAATGTATGAAATAAACTCACTCGGCCATTCGTGCGGATACTTCTAGTCGAGGAAATCATCAGGACACGGGTACTCGGTCTCCTCGTCACCTAAACAAGAGAAATACCCACAATGAGTATTTCTTGAAAGTTCTACTTAAACTTAAAATTTTATTTACTAAGTTCGTCAAAATTCGCATAGAGAGAAGTTCCAACTTAAAATAGCCATAATTTGCTCATTTTTACTCGGAATTTAGCATATAATATACCGATTTCTACCTACTCGAAAAGATCTATCCATTTCTAAGGATATTTTCTACATAAAAGATCATTTGGCTTCTCAAGAGCTTCAGTACAAAACCAAAACGAGAAATTCCAGTTTTTGTAAAACAATTTCCAAACTCAATTTTATTCAAAAATCCTTTTGGCAAAAACTATAAATACATATATGGTTGACAAATCCTTTGAGTATTTATATGCAGTATTCTAATGGTATTGTCTCAACAATTATTTTTCCTAAAGAAATTCATTTTTAAGGTGTTGAAACTTAACAAGGTCTTTTCTAAATGTTTTAGAGAAACTTTATAATTTCTTAGGTTGTTGTAAACAAGTATATTTTTATTTTTTTTTTCTAATTTCTTTTCTAAAACAATTAAGTTTTTCCTCAACTTTGGTCTTTTAATTTTTTTTTTCGGTGGTGAAAATTAAGTTTTCAAAGTTTTTATTAAGTTGTTGATAACCTATAATGATTTTGAGTTCTTTATATTTCCTTTTTAAAGAAAAATAGTTTTGTTTCAAGCAAGTCTTCTTATCCTTTTATTCTCATATTCTAACTTCTTCAAATATCAATTTTTATTTCCAAAACTTGGTTCTTTAAGTTTTTTACCAATTTTACTTGGAAAGAAATTATTCTATTTAAGTTGTTGTAAAATTTATTGTTTTTGAAATCATCATGCTTATATTCTTTTTATTTCTTTTGATAATGGATTTATCATTCACAAACTTGGAAATCCTTTATTGTTTTTTTTTTCTATATGGGATTATAAATTAGGAAGTTGATTTTTATCTTTGAAAACTAGTTTTTTTTTTTGGGCTTTTTTTTTATGGAGTTAGTTTAAATCCTACAAGTAAACTTTTTATGGAAACTTTATTTACCAAGAAAACATTTATGCTCAGTTTTGATAAACTTTATGTGGTCTATTATTAAAGAAAAAGTTCATTTTGTTTGTTAATTTCCTTTATGAAATCATCTTCATAGTTATTTAAGAAAAATCTTGGTGAGTTTGATAAGAAGTTGTAAAAATGATTTTCCTATGGGTTTGCTAATAAAATCTTGATTTAGACATAAAGTCATATATTAAGAGAATTTAATTCCATTTTTCTTTATTAAAGAAAGACCTACTTTAAATTTTTGTTGAGACAAGATCATTATGATAATGCATGTTCATGAACGCATAATATGAAAAATGATGAAAATATGTAAGATAAGAAGCAAGATAATATTTATAAGCAATATGACAATAATAAGCAAGATAATATATCAAGTATTGAGTACCTTAGCTTCATCAAGGTAATCCAGTCAAACATTGAGAGCCTTAGCTTTATCAAGGTAACCCGACCAAGAATTGGGAGCCTTAGCTTCATCAAGGCATCCCGGGACTTAGTCCCAAAAAGAAAATGGAAAAGAAAGAAAAGGAAAAAGCAATAATAGCAAGTTAGAGAAAGTCAGTGAAAGTTAGTGAGCATTAAGCTCTAAAATATATATATATATACATATACTTATATATAGAGTTAGATTAGAGCATAATAACAACAAGGTAATAATAATAATAGCATTAATAACAACTTATATAAAAGCATAATAACAAGATAATAATATAGTAATTTCATGTACAAGACAAAACATGAACATGTTGTTATTTTTACTACTCATATGAGTTTCAAAACAACACTATGGTCGTGCTAAATTACATAACATGGTTAAAATGAATGATTGGAAAGAAGTTTACTTAAAGGTATTTTGTGGTAGGAAGGAGATAATGAGTGTAGAATTATGTGGTTAATGGTAGTAGTAGATGATTTGTGTATAGAGAGAGATTTTGTAAGTGTTTGGTGAAAGAGAGTTTTGGTAGAGAAGAATTTTGTGGAGAGTGTTTGTGGAGAGATTTTGAGAGAGTTTTTTTTTTTGTATGAAATGAATGTGTGAAAGAGGGGGAGGGAAAGGGGGTATTTATAGGATTTTTTGAGTGAAAATTAGATGTAATAAAATAAATTGAAAAAGAAATTAAATGAGAGAGAGGAGGGGATTGACACCTGTTTTAGAGGGAAGGAGAGAGGGAGCGAGTTGATTTGTTTGTATTTTTTGTAAGAAAATAATTAATATGTAAGATATGATTTGATATAAGATGTATTGGAAAAGTAAAAAATAAGAAAATAAGTATATAGGTAGTAAGAATTGATAGCAAGGAAAAGTAGAGATCGGTGAATAGTAATGAATAGTAGAGAAGTACAATGAATAGTAAACAATACTAATAAGTTACTGGAAGTAAAGAAAATACGCGTATAAGTGTGATATCTGCAATTTTTAGCTATCGAAAAATTATAGAACTATATTTTTAGATTTCTTATATTATTATGAGTCTATTGGTATAAGTGGAATATTTTTACCGTCCGATGTTCCCGGCACGGTTTTCGAGAACTGATCCCGTTCAAATCCGAAAGACACTAGAGATTGGTGAATATGATATTTTTGTACTTCCCTATATTATTATGAACCATTACAAGCTATTAAATTAATTTCGTTGTCTAGGGTTTAAAAGCAAGGGATTACCGAATCTAAACTCTACGGTTTTGGCATAGGTTTTTGTTAACTAAGGTTTCCGGTTAACTTTCGATTCTAGGGTTTGAACTTAGAAATCATCGAAAAAATCTAAGGGTTTACAGCCTACCCCTTAAAGAAAGTTTTTTCCTCAAAACTTGGCATTCATCTTCAATTCTTCAGTCCACTCGGGTATCTTATCCGGATTCGATTCTCAACTTCCCATGCGACTTCCTCATAAGGCTAATTCCTCTCTATTGTTTGAACTTTTCAGATCTCCATATTACTGAAATATAGACTTTGTGATGATCTTAACAATCCACTTTGTATGTCAAGACAACTTCCATCCTCCTAAAATCCTTAAGGATTCAATGGGTCTTAGGTCTTCTTGAGTCCTTTTTCTAACATGAAATTTCCATTCCCCAAGCACACTTGATTCTTAATGTAGAACTTATCAACTCGTTGTTTATGTTTTCCTTTGCTCTTCTTTGTCAATCCGGTTTCCTTCATCCCTTGCTACATATCTTGAGCTTTTCTTACTTTCTCACAAATGAATTTTGGTTCAAACCAAGCCTTTTATATTTTGTCGAGCAATCAGTGATCTACTTTTTTGTTCCCAAAAGGTTTCATGGGATTCTCTTAGACTTACGAGCTTTCCTCCATACCTTCCTTATCTCATGATCCCTCCTTTATTCATATTTTCCTCTACAAATTGAACTCTTTCCTTTTTCCAAACTTTTATCCTTGGAAATGTTCTACCACAATATTGGGCTTTTTTTATTTATCCTCATCAGGGTCGATTCTGCATCCGATTGGAAATCTTAATTTCCAATGAATACTTGCTCCTTAAATCCTTTTTTTAGTGTATGGCCTGATACCAAGCCTAGATTCTTTTCCAAACAATAGCCAATTATCATGTTGCATCCTTAACTTCCTTTGAATGCATACTCTTATTAGACTTTCTCATTTGACATAGGTCTTGAATCTCTATCCATGAGAACCTTCCACCCTTTTTGTTTATCTAGGTCGATAGCTTAACTACCACAATCCTTTTATGGACTTCTCATAACAAATGGATAATGCTCAATGGATTCTTTACTTGTTGTCATCCTCGATGATTTCGCTTCTACGATTGCTCGTCTCTTGTTAGGTCTACTGAAATGCTTCTCTATGATACTCCATAACTCATGAAAGAAATCCAATCTGATTCAATCAAAAGCCATACTGATCAATTCATTTACACGACTTATGTTCTTTTAGCATTGGTAGTATCATCCATGGATGTCTCTTAGTTTGCTCAGTATCTCTGGGTATGTGTGAGTATTCTCCATAAACTCAAGAACATATTTTTCCAACAAGGCTAGTATACTTAATCCATCAGTTCCTTGTGATTGATAGGTATATCTCTTACACTGAAGCTTGTAATTTCTTTAATAAGTTTGGATAATTAGCCCTTTACATGCCCCTCCGGCTTTGTTCTCAATCGTGGGTGATTGGATCTTTAATAAATACTAGAAAGGTTGCTTACGTCATGCATCCAATCGAAGTGATTCTTATGTTCTAGACAAAAGGGTACTCGATCTTGACCTTATTAGGTTCTTGGTGGTTGATCCATAAATTCACCAATTTTCTTCCTTTTTCTTATCAAACTAAATCGATACTCTTTGTGGCATCATTCTTAGATGATCGAATCATTAATTGACCTTCCACTTTTAGTCTTCTACTCTCATCATTTGCGGAGTTAACTTACCGGTTATCTATTCCATGCTTTTTCCTCCTTGAATATCGACATTAAGCTAACTTGGGCTTTGTTTCCTTACAACGGCATCTTCCTTTTAGACTCAACATTTCTTCCATCTATCTCGTTAGGACTCATTCCATTCTCTCCGTTATTCCATCATATCACTGGCATACTTTAATCATGTCGTACTAAGGGTTACTTTGCACTTGTTCTCTATTCACCAATCTAGACCACTTATTGCAAGGTATGATATTCTTTTATCATTTCTTCGATGGTTACTGAAGGCGATGATTCGTAATAAACTTGTTCTTCATAGATGGGTGATAAGCAATTAGGGTTTAAGCAAGTCTTGCTAGGTACATGTACTTTACTAACTAGGTCTGGTATGATGCTCAATTCTTATCTAGACGTTTTGAACTACCAAGATATCGAAATTCTATTGCTACAGATTAAGCACGATAAAGACATTATACACAAACAACATGATAACTTGAGGTCAAGGCTAACCTGTAACTAGGCCGTTGTGATAGCCTCCTTCCTTTTCCAAGGCATAAAACTCATATCCTTCATTCTTACCAATTTCTTCACGCATCATCCCCTTCCATATTGTAAACCCGAAATTCAGACATTAGAGCTCTAACTGAATTCTTGATTCCATTTCCATTCCTGATCTTTATTGGAGCTGGCTTCCCAAAGGTTGGGTGTGAACATTTCTCCTTTGTGGACATTCCTTCAAAAGTGCCCAACTTGTTTACACATATAGCACGTGTTGATTAACCTTTTTAAGCATCCTGTCATTCTGTGGTTTAGGTCTCTACAAAAGCGACACTTTCCTTTCAATTGTGGGTACTTTCTGGGGTAATGCGTTCCTTTGCACTTCCAGCAAATGTTGGGTCTCCTTACAAAATTTCCATTGCTTGTGCTATTTCCGGAGTTGTTTGAAAGCTTAATTTTCTTTGGTGGTTGATTAAATCTTATTTCTTCTTGAAAATTTTCAACGAAAATCGGTACTTCTCTTTCGAGCCTTTTCATTCTTCCCTTCTTGGCTCTTTCAACAATTCGTGCCCTCTCCATTAACTCCCGAAAAGATCTTATGTCAAATTCCACTAGCTTGACTTGAAGATCCTCATCTAACCCATTGAAGAACACTTGTCTTTTCAACTCCTCATTGTATTTGTATGAGTCGGGTACATACTGAGCATTCTACTAAACTCAGTCTCGTATTGTTCCACCATCCTTCCTCTTTGGGCAATCTACAAGAAATCTGTACTATACTGCATTCGAAGACTTTTGGGAAAGTAGTTCTCCAAAAACACCTGACGAAACATTTCCCATGTGACTTGAGGTATTAACTTGCTTCTTAGATTCCTACCAAATTCGAGCATTGAGGCGAAGCATGTAAGTACCAAAGGTGATTCTTAGAGGTTATGGTACTTCATAAGTGTCGAAAGATGTCTCGATATGAGCTAACCAATCCTCCGCTTCCTCTAGCTTTCCAAAAGCTCCATCAAAGTATCGATTACTTTTGATGAATTTGGGTAAAGGTTTTTATGTGGCGTAAGTGATGGTGTTGGTAAAGGTACGTTTTGGGGTTGCACATTTTCGGGACAGTACTTCCATATGCACATGCGGTTCAGCTTGCGGCGTGCGAGTGCCGGTTATTCCATCTATAAGCTTTCATCATTTGCATGAATTGGTTAAAGGTGGCTTGCATATTTGCTTCAGTCTCTGTATTAGGGGAATTTTATGGTTGCGCTGCAATTTGGTTTGGTGTGCCTTGCTCTTGGCATCTCCTTCTTCTTCCACGGCTATTTAAATTTTAGTTAGATGAGTTCGTATTTTCTTTCAATAGCTTTATTAAGTTTTATGTGCATGTTATCGGAATTCATAGAAATAGAACTAATATGCATAAAACTTGAGATGAAGAGTCGTGAAATAATGAAGAGAAATACGGAATCACATAATCGAAATTTCAAAAGGATAACTTCATTTAATAAGGAAAATAGATAATGGGTTCAACACTCTTATGATGGCAACAAAAGATTACAAAATACAAAATTCAACAATCCATAAGGAAAACATAACATAATACTATTCAAACGAAAGCTAAACTCCGCGACCTAATAACCTAGGTCTTGATTACAAAATCTATCGTTGGACTTATAAGGGTGCTCGATTTTCAATCTAGCTTTTGCCCTTCTTCCTTTCTTCCTCCTTTCCTACTTCTTTCATCCATTCTCTTTCATCCTATGGGGATGGTGCATCACCTGGATTATGGCTTGATGATCCTCTATGCCATTTGCCCATGAATGGCCCCAAAAACCTTGTTATGTTCCTCCTCCTTTCTCTTGAGAGCTTCCTTACTTATTCTGACATTTCATCACTGTCGTCACTTTCCAAGGTTATCACGTGGTCTTGCTGGTTCCATTCCTAATTGTCTTGATAGGGGTGGATTACCATGCTGGCCTCTCCTACCGGTCGGGTGTTCATTTTCCACATATATATCTTTCCATACTTGGGTGTCCAAAGCTTCAAGGTTGGCTCGATATTCCTCATCACAAGAGGATTCTTTGCATTCTCATTCCTAGAGGTAGCTTCTAGGATCATAGCAGCTAATGAAGCTCGCCTTTCTTCACTATTTCCTAGGTAGATGCTTTCTACTTTAGCCCATATTGCCGCCACTCAGGTCATGTCGAAATTCTCTTCATTTTGCTTGCTTGGGTTCCTCTTCTACCTAAGGTATATTAGGATTCTCTCCTACTGGCTCTTGTACTAACTCTTCCTCCGGGTCTTTCTCTTCTTCTCCAGCTTCCTCCTCTCCTCGGGTTCCTCATTTTCAACCTCTCCCATGTGACGTCTACCAGTATCTCGTCGTCAGCGAGTTAGGTCCGATTTTAAGCGATGATTGAGTTGGCATATTCCTTGCCAACAAAGGCATCTTCAGAATAGCTATATTCCAATCATTATGGTCTCTTAACTTGTCATGCGCATATAATACAAGGGTCCAATCGGGTTCCATGTCCGAAAATCTAGAAAGGTAGCTCTCCTTCTCTTCTCAACACGAACGTAGCCTCTCGTAACATGGTGTTCACTGCGTATGTTGCGATTCTTTCAATGACATAAATAACATCCAACTCAGACCATCTTTTCCTTCTGATGGGACAATATCTTATTGTTTGAAGGACTCTTTTCTATTCGATGTTCCTTAGTCCCCTTTTCTATAGAGCGAACATTTCCCTAATTGACTTAAGTCTTCCTGCCAAGGCAAACTCTTGCATAGTACTCTTAATCTTAAACGATAGTTAGTAAAGGTCTCATCGGGTCTCTTATGAATCGCTGAGCTGCTAAAAGCGCTTCTCCTAGGGTAATCTATTCAAGTAAAAGGAAAGAAAAGAAGATTACGAACTTATTGTACCCATACTAACTTTTCTAATTTGGTTTTACTAATTACTTTGGAGTCTATTCCCATTGTAATGATTATAATCTTCTAAACCATGCTCTAATACCAACTTAAACGTCATGCCCAAAGGATACCTAAACGACAGCTCGCCATACTCAATATTAAGGCTGAAGTATGATAACTTTTGTCATCCCAAAAGTCTCGATATCGAGTGTAAGCATGCCTTTGCCATCGTAGTGGACCAAATTTTGGATCATTCCGTTTAAGCAGTTATACATAATAGCAATTAAGGGAATAAATCATAACAATATAACCAAGGTTCATAAAAACTATTAAAGAGTCTTTATGGCATTAAGGGCATTCTCCTATTAAAGATAACTAAGACTAATAAAGAGTCTATCATAATAGGATTTTACACTTTTGAATCTTCTCTTGGAATCCATTCCTATCTCAAGCTTACACTCTTATCCATAAGATCTTAGCTAGAAGGCATTACCTGGGTAAAATAACCTCTTGGTTCCAACCAAAGGTACGTTAGCTACAAAAGATATCTAAAAGAGTATAAGCTACTACCTTAGTGAGATTTATTTCGAAAAAAACACTCAAACATCCAATAATCAAAACAAGTTTATTTAAGTAACCATATAAGATGCATAAGCACATGCACAAATAATACATATGATTTTCAGAATCATATGTTTGAATGGATTTACTCCTCCAATTGGTGGTTAGGTGTTTCGGACCGATAGGCCGCTATCATACCACATAATTCCATGATAATTCTTATTTTTAACAAATTCATTGCTAAAAAAATGTATGTATAATCCAACTTTATTTGTAGTTTATTTCAGAGCTACTACATAGCTGCCAAAATGTTTTATTCGGATTTTTCTATCGCTAGTTGATTCGGACGATGCTTCGTCGCTATAGAAATTACATACTCTATGAATCTCCTTACTAAGCCTTTGCCCACTAAAGGAATAGTAATAAATGTAATAAACTCACCGATGACATGCATGAATTATTTTAGTTAAGTACTCATGGCATAATGAAATATTTTGTGGGTCATTATAGAATTGCAGACAATCAATCTTACACTAAATCAAACATTCATTATAATCAATTCATGTCTCGATATGCTTAATCGTAATTTCAATCAAGTGTGTAAAGCACATGCATTTTCCATTTTATTTTTTCCTTAATTATAATGCCGTTATTTTACAAGCAAAATCATAAGTGCATAATGTAAGGAATGAACTCACATGGCCATTCATCTGGATAGGAAATCCTCGGGACATGGGTACTCAGTTCCTTGTCACCTAAACAAGAGAAATACTAAAAATGAGTATTTCTTAGAAGTTCTACTTAAACTTGAAATTCTAGTCTACTATGTTTGTCAAAACTCACATAGAGGAAAGTTCCAACATAAAATGGCTATAACTTGCTCACATTTACTCAGAATTTAGCATATAATATACTAATTTCTACCTACTCGAAAAGATCTATCCATTTCTAGGGTTATATTCTACATAAAAGATCATTTAGCTTCTCAAAAGCTTCGGTATATAACCAAAATGAGAAATTCCAGTTTTTGTAAAATAATTTCCAAACTCTTTATTAAAAAAATCCTTTTGGCAAAACTATAAATACATATATGGTTGAAAAATCCTTTGAGTATTTATATAGACGTATATTATATGCAATATCCTAATGGTATTGTCTCAACGATTATCTTTCATATAGAAATTCATTTTTAAGGTATTGAAACTTAACAAAGTCTTTTCTAAGTGTTTTGGAGAAACTTTATAATTTCTTAGGTTGTTGTAAACAAGTATATTCTTATTTTGTTTTTAAATTTCTTTTCTAAAATAATTAAGTTTTTCCCTTAAGTTTAGTCTTTTAATTTTTTTTTTCTTTTAGTGGCGAAAATTAAGTTTCCAAAGTTTTTATTAAGTTGTTGATAACCTATAATGATTTTGAGTTGTTTATATTTCCTTTTTAAAGAAAAATAGTTTTGTTTCAAGCAAGTCTTCTTATCCTTATATTCTTACATTCTAGCTTCTTCAAATATAAATTTTTATTTCCAAAATTTGGTTCTTTAAGTCTTTTAGCAATTTTAGTTGGAAAGAAATTATTCTTATTAAGTTGTTGGTAAAAGTCATTATTTTTGAAATCATCATGCTTATATTCTTTTTATTTCTTTTGATCATGGATTTATCATTTATAAACTTGGAAATCCTTTATTTTTTTTCTATATGGGTTTATAAATTAGGAAGTTGATTTTTATCTTGAAAAACTAGTTTTGTTTTTTGGTAGTTTTTATGGATTTAGTTTAAATCCTACAAGTAAACTTTTTTATGGAAAATTTATTTTCCAAGAAAACATTTATGCGAAATTTTGATAAACTTTATGGTCTATTATCAAAGAAAAAGTTCATTTTGTTTGTTAATTTCCTTTATGAAATCATCTTCATTGCTATTTAAAAAAAATCTTGGTGAGTTTGACAAGTTATAAAAATGATTTTTATGGGTTGCTAATAAAATCTTGATATAGACATAAAGTCATATACTAACGAGACTTTAGTTCCATTTTCTTTTATTAAAGAAAGGCCTACTTTAAATTTTTATTGAGACAAGATCATTATGATAATGCATGTTCATGAGCACATAATATGAAAAATGATGAAATATTAAGATAAGAAGCAAGATAATATTTATAAGCAATATGGACAATGATAAGCAAGATAATATATCAAGTAATAGGAACCTTACTTCATCAAAATAACCTGGTGAAGCATTGGGAGCCTTAGCTTCATCAAGGCAACTCGATCAAGTATTGAGAGCCTTAGCTTCATCAAGGCATCCCAAGACTTAGTCCCAAAAAGAAAAAGAAAAGAAAGAAAAGGAAAAAACAATAATAGCAAGTTAGAGAAAGTTAGTAAAAGTTAGTGAGCATTAGACTCTAAATATATATATATACATACATATATTTATATATAGAGTTAGATTAGAACATAATAACAACAAGATAATAACAATAATAGCATTAATAACAACTTATGTAAAAGCATAAAAACAAGATAATGATATAGGAAATTTCATGTGCAGAACAAAACATGAACGTGTTATTGCTTTTACTACTCATGTGAGTTTCAAAACAACACTATTGTCATGCTAAGTTACATGTGTCATGCCCCGAAGGGTACCCTAAACGTGGTAGTCCCACATACGGTATTAAAACTTAAGAATGACTTCCCGAAGTCATGCGAAAGTTTTCAACACATATGTAAGGCATCTATCACAACAATAGGAGACACCGTGGATATATAGTTTGAGATAGTAAATACAACATACAAGAATCTAAATAAACATCCAATTTATCATTAAGAGAATATAATCCTTACATTATTTTAGGGGTTTTCCCTTATAATTCTCCATACAATTATAATAACAACTTAATCTTTCTTACAACCAAAATAATACTAAGCACCATAAGACATTGAAGGATAATTAACTAAGATTCAAAGGATTTCCAAGATCTTCAAAAGATTTCCAGAAGCTCCTTAAATCATAATTCCACTTAGGTATATGTAGTCCTTGTTTATGAAGATATGGTCATGTACAACAAACGTCTATCGGAGTA
>JAMXBD010005065.1:0-28777 GCA_024138025.1 Combretum micranthum
AAAAATTATTAGGAATGATAAAAAACGTATATAAACTCGCCTTATGAGCTTGTTTATGTCTAAGGTGGTAGTCTGTTTGTTAGAAACTTATAAATAAGTCTAACTTTGCTTAACAAAACAATACATGGTATTTCATGCGATAGAATAGAGAAAAACTACCTTGGGCTCACATGATGGGACTAAGGTTAAATGGAAGATGAGAGTCTTAAGTTGGACTAGAAGTTTGCTTGAAGTAGTTGTGTTGAGTCTACTTTTAGCCACGTTTTGATACAAGTATCGATTGGAGAAGAGATAGCGTGTAAAGTAGATAAGTTAAGTTTTTTTGTGTGTGTTGGAGTTCGCAGCTAAACTGTGTCCACGAATTGGAACCGCAGTAGAGATTAAGAATCGAGAGGAATGAAGTTTGCATACAGCTTTAATCATGGTCAAAATCATGCTCATGTTAAGTTTTAGGGTTAAAACTATGCAAAATCATAGCTAGAAGTTAAAGTAAGGTTTTAAGCATAGCTTCAATTGCGTTCTAAATCGCATCCTTGGTTGGCCTTGCGTTTTAAGTTGTGGTTGATACAAAAGGCTGCAATTTTCATCTTCCCTAAACTCAGTCTAGAGCATGCTTGCGATTACCCCTGAGGTTCAACCTATGTCACCTATGTTCCAATCTAAGTAGTAAGCGTTAGAGAGACAAATAAACTAATGATCTTATAACGCGAATCTAGGACACTTAAGCACTAACAAGAGTTCCTACTAAGTTGTATGTATAGTAATGTGTGTGTGCATTGTTCTATAGGAACCATAAACAAAATCTAAAGTTTCCAATAGACTACTACAACCTTTAAGTAAGATGCAAAGGTAAGTGATTCTGCTCTTTCACATTGGTTATGCTTGTAATATATTTGCACTCATTCGTAAAGCAATTGAACTAGACAATTTGCATGGGGATTGGGAGTAATGTCTACTATGTGATGACCGAGTGAATGATAAGGCTTTAAGATTCCAACGATGGTCATCAGTGTGAAGAGTATGTGAAGTGTATTATAATGCATGGAAATAATGATTGCCTGAACATGGGTAATTGCTAAATAATAAAATTTAATCATATGCGACTAATATATTAAATGAACATGCATTGCACGACGGTATCTCTTGCATTTGCACAGTGTTCATGTCATGTGTTGGTCACTTGGTTTTATGGTAATGTTGTGTTATTCCAGTAGATCTAGCTCTGTTAAAGTTACCATTGGGCTGTCAGCCCCATAGGAACTAAGTAGATACCAAAGGACGTCGCCTAAGATTGAGCTAACATGAAGTGGCATACACTTAGTGGGCATCTCAAGGTTCTAAGGGAAGTTGAGACTATACATATATATAAGTAGTTAGCAAATTAAAAAACTTCTCCTTTCTTAGTTTTCAGCTTCCCCTAGACATAAATTACTTGAGCTAGTAATTCAACCTCTAAGAGACAACATAAATCTCTATACGTTTGTATTCCAGTTATCCAAACTATGTGTGTATCATTGATTGATGCATAGTATATGCTTGATAATTAAACTTGTCTTTGCTTGATGTGTGCTAAGATATAGTCATTCACTAGTAAAATGAATAGCACTCTAACTATCACAATATATAATTGTGCTATCACCTAAGGATCTAAACTCAGACAATAAAACCCCCTTAACCGTAAATCCTCCTTACTTGCTTCAGTTACTACTATATATTCAGCTTCAGTTACTACTATATATTCAGCTTCAGTAGTAGATAAAGCTATAGTTGGCTATAATGAGGCTTTCTAGCTTATAGCACAACCTCCTAGTGAGAAAACATAATCTAAATCACCAGCAAAATTAGAATCAACATATCCTGCCAAAACATTGGTCTTCTATCCGAACTCCAAACATCTATCACTTGCTCCCTTCAAATATCTCAATATCCATTTTACACCATGCCAATGAAATTTACCTAGATTAGCCACATATCGGCTCACAACACTAACAGCATATGCCAAATCGAGATGAGTACAAACCATTGCTTACATTAAATCGCCTACTACACTGGAGTATGGAACTTTAGTTATGTACTTGGATTCATCATCAAACCATGGTAATGCAGCTGCAAAAAGCTTCAAATGAGCAGCTAAATCTGTGGAGACTGGTTTAGAATTGGACATATTAAAATGCTAAAGGATCCTCTAAATATAATGTTGTTGTGACAACCACAACTTTCCAAAGCCTTTGTGTCGATAGACCTCCATACCCAAAATCTTCTTAGCTGCCCCTAGGTTTCATATCAAATTCATAATTGAGTTGGGATTTAAGTTTAGAAATACTTATCATGTCAAACGCAGTAATCAACGACTCATCCACATACAAAAGCAAATATACATAAGATCCATTCGAGAGCTTTTGGAAATAAAGACAGTTGTCATAGCTACTCCTTATAAACTTAATGCTCCTTATAAAATCATCAACTCATCTATACCATTGTCTGCACAATTGATTAAGTCCATATAGAAGGATTTCTTAAGCAAATAAACATGATCCTCCTTTTCTCCAATAACAAAACTTTAGGTTGACTCATGACAATCTTTTCCTCTAATGACCATGAAGAAAAGCAGTCTTAACATCCATCTCCTGAAGTTCTGAATTCTCCATGGCTATAATCGAAAATAAAACACGAAAAGTAGTATTTTAAACAACATGTGAGAAAATATCAGTATAATCTATACTTGCTACCTAACTATAGCCCTTGTCTACAAGGAGTACTTTATTGTGAGTGTTATCTAAATTCACTCCTTCTTTCTTCTTAAATAACCATATGGAACCAATAATCTTCTTATTGGTTAGAGGTGATACAAGTTTCTATGTACTATTCTTACAAAGCGACTCTATCTCTTCTTAAATGGCAATGAGTAGAGTCTGAGGCTTTGATAGCCACACGATAGGAAATAGGATCACTGCACCCTTTCTCATTTGCAACACTAAGTGTATGACCCACAGTATCATCAAATATAGCTAGTGGTTTAATCTGTCACCTTTGTCTATCCCTTACTATAGAGGGTTGCTGAGATGTACCAAGAATATCTATATGATTACCAATCTAACTTGAAGTCAAAGTTGAATTATTAAGCAGTGGAGCATAGGGATAAAACCTCCACCTTTTCCTATGTACCATTAGACTAACTTTGAATAGTAGGCTATTTAACACTAGACTGGAAAAAGTGTAGACTCATCAATACGACATCTCTACTAATAATAATTTTCTTGGTCTTTGCATTATACAATCTGTAGCTCTTAACCTCTGTAGCATACTCAATAAAAAATTGCATTTAACTGAGTAGGCATCAAGCTTACTAGTATTCACATAAGCATATATAAGAGAACCAAATATTTTTAAATTTGAATACTTTGGTGGATTACCAGACCATACTTCTTCAAGAGTCTTTCCATCAAGAGTTGAATGGGGAATGATTAACAAGATGACAGGCTGCATTAATAGCTTCTGCCCAAAACTCCTTGCCAAGGCCATCATGAGACAACATACACCTGGTCTTTTCCAATAAGGTTCTATTCATCCTCTCTGCAACTCCATTCTGTTGTGGAGTATAGACAATAATCCTATGATGCAAAATCCTACTAGAGGCACAAAATTAATTAAATTCACTATTTACAATTCGAGACTGTTATCAGTCCGGAGTTGCTTAACCCACTTCTCAATTTGCTTCCCAATCATACTCTTCTAATCTTTAAAGGTCTTGAAAACATCAGATTTATTATGTAGAAAATAGACCCAGGGTTTTTGAGAAAAGTCATCAATGAAAGTGAGAAAACACCTAGCATAACCTAAAGAGCAACTGGAGCTAGCCTCTAGAGATTTGAATGAATGTAGTCTAAAGATGCTTTGGTTCTATGTTTTGCTATGCCAAAACTGACATGCTTCTGCTTGCTAAATACAGAATGCTCACAGACATCCAAACTACCCAACTTCTCTGGTAGTATACTTGTGCTACATAAGTGTGTATCTTTTTCTCTAACATATGGTCTAACCTCACATGCCATAAATTTATATTTTTAGACTCAATAGAAACTGCAACAAACCCAACAGCTACAGAACCTTGAAGAACATATAAAGTTCCATGCAACTTGCCCTTCATTAAAACGAGAGAACCATGAGAAATTCTAATGGTACTATTTTCAATAGTACATTGCCCCTATCTTTATAAGGCTGCTAATGGAAATGAGATTCTTAGACAAACCTGGAACATAGCGGACATTCGTGAGCACTTGACAACACCATCATGCATCTTCACATGAATTAAACCAATAGCATGCATTTGGTAGAAGCTAGAATTGCCCATAGAGATAGTCCCACCATTAAAAGGTTTGAAATTGGTGAAGCAATCTCTATTTGGTGTCATATGGTAAAAGCACCTAGAATCTAAAATTCACTCTAATCCTGGTCTTTGATCATAAACCAATATAAGCAACTGATCGTCATGAATATTTATCTTTACAAAATTAGCATTAGCCTCTTCATTAGATTTCATACTCTCAAACAATTTTCCTCTTTTCTTTATTTTGCATTTTGAAACAATCCTTGATTATATGTCCCCTTATCTTGCAATATCTGTAAAATTTTTCTTTACCCTTAAACTTGGAATGAGATCTATTTCTATGACCCGAGTCTTTCCTGTTTTGCTCTCTTCCTCGAGACATCAAAGCACTATTTTCAAAGGAACCTCTGGTTAAGTTGAGCTCATTATCAAGTTTATCTTTGCTCAATAAGTTGGCTTTCACATCATCAAACATGAGAGTATGACGACCATATATCATGGTCTCAAGAAACGTCTTATACAACTAAGGTCCTCATCCTCCTTCTTAACACAAATATTCTTCAAATCATTTATAATTGTGGTGAACTCAACGATGTGCTCCTTAAGAGAAGCACCTTCTTGCATTCTAAGGGTATAAAGCCTTTGCTTCAAAATAAATCAATTTGCTAAAGATTTTGTCAAATACAAATTCTTTAATTTTGACCATAATCTAGCAGCGCTTTTCTCAGACAACACCTCCTATATGATGTTATTAGACAAACACAATTGAATAACAGATAATGCTTTCTCATCAATCTCTACCCACACATCATCCTCCATCGAATTTGACTTCTTTCCTAAGGCCTTTTTCAATCCATGTTGTACCAATATGGTCAACATTCTCACTTGCCACAAATTAAAATTGAATTGCTGTCAAACTTCGCAACATAAAATTTTGTTGATGCCATTGATTTCATAACTAAATAAAAATCCAATCTTGAAATAGAAAATCCTAATATTGAACAACCCTTCCTCTTATACTAGTTTATTAGGATCTATAGGGCTAAAGATCAGTAATAATCAACAGCATAAAACAATTAAACAAAAGGGATAACGAAAAAGAAAATGACAATAACTATTTACATGGAAAAAACTCCAATAAGAGTGAAAAAACCCAGGGCAAGCGAAAAAGAATAATCACTATTGAAGAAAAGTGTATAAAGATGAAAAATATTCAAAATTGCCCGATTTCTAAAACTCTCTTATGTCTCTTGGTAGAAAAGTCTCTTCTTTAAAAACCTAGAATTTTAGATACATATCTTTCTATATATGACTTAGATACATATATGCCTATTTAGATATAAGTGAGATAAAACTACCAAATATATCTCAATAGTTTCAAAAAAAAAAAAATCATGGTGCAATCATTGACGAAATTCTTATACGTTCTTACACATATATAAAATACAATATGATTGTTTTAATAAGCAAGTACATACAAATAATTATGATATTATCTAAATTAAGGTTTTTCCTTTTGTTATATAATTCTGCATCCATCCATCTATATATGTCTACAAATAAATCTACTAATACACTTAGCAATTCTCTAAAAATATGTTTAATGGACTGTCTATGGCTTCATATTATAAACATATAACTTTCTCATACATCTTAGATGATAATTTGCTACATTTTGATATGACTACGTATACCTAATTATATGGTATATTCATATTATATTATTTCATACACGTGAATATTATATAATTATACGTATAGCTAGTGACATAATTATATATCAAAGTTTATGTAAACGTGTGTTTTATTTTATTAGATGTGACATGCAATTTTATCATATAAAAGAATTAGGACAAAACATGAATCAACAAAAATGAGTATAAGGATACATCGATCGAACCATCCAGTCAATCATTTAATTATTAAAATAAAAATATAATAATTAAAATATTAACTATTTTAGTAATTTGATCACGGTTGCGTATAATATAAACTTTTGGATAGTAATAGACCGATCCTGTTAAAATTAATAATAAAATTATATAATTTTTCTAAAAGTGCGGGTTTAAAAACGAGGGCTGGAAGCATAATTTTATCGCTACAAGATCGTTTAAGTTAAGAGGCAACTTTTTTTATGCCCCCCGAAAATGGAAAAGTTCACTGTGAAACTTATTATTCGCAAACAATTTTTCTCAATACAAGTAAAGGTTCTTAGAAAGGTAGATCGACAAAAATTTTTGTCGGATGTCCGCGTGAATTCCTTGCTATATAGGCAGAATTTTGTCAGTTAGTTCTTTCGTTTCTTTTTCTTTTTTTTTTTTTTTCAATTACCAGCTTTATTTAAATAAATTAGTCTCTTTCATTTTCCTTCATCGATGTTATGAATGAACGGCAGGGGAAGAGCATAAAAATTTGAATGCAGCAATACGGATTTAGAATATTTATAATTTTGGAAGTAAAATATAATCAATGCAAAAATTTTAGCATTAAGGTTATGGTAAGAAACACAAATAGAAATTCAATAAGGAGTCCAATAATAATACTATAAATAAATGTAACGGATGAAAAATTAAAATATAAATAATAAAAATTTTTGAAACCCTATATTATATTACGTATAAAAAAGTTTTCTAGCTCTCTTTTTAATTTAAAGACATTTTTTTCTTACTATCATAAAGAAATGAGAAATTCAAGCTTAGTCGATCTAACTTAAAAATGGTGTGTGACAATTGATTAATTTCAAGATTAACATCTTTGATTATTCTTGCTGGATCTCCTTTATTGGAATTGCTATGTTAATATGTAATAGGTTAGGACAAGGGACTGTCGTTACCAATGAGTAATCATCACAAATTAAGACATTGTCTTGACAACTGCCGCAGATATAACGTTATGCTAATTTATAGTTGAGTGGTTTATTTATTTATTTATATGTTTTTTTGGGTAGTGTTCAATTTATTATCTGAATTTTTATTATGTTAAAAATTGTATCTAATCTTAACTTTTTAGTTCATCATTGCTACTTGCATTACATAACTTAACGGCTGCTTATATACCCAATTATTGTGTGACAAAAACAGCAGGAAAAACAAAAAATTGATAAAAGGAAAAAAAAAATCCTAAGATCTTTCTATTAGCTTCGTGCCTTGCCTTCCATTAGAGCTCAGTTTCAAGCTAATTTTTTTGTGATTCATTAAAGTCATGTTTTAGAACATAAAAAATCAACTTTTCACATTCTTTTATAAAATCAAAATTTAATTTTTCCTTGTAACTGATTTAAACTTTTTAACTTCTATAACAATGGATCTCCTCTCTCTCAATCAAGACAACAGAATATCCATGAATAAAAGTCAAATCCCCTTCCTCCATCTTCCTCTGCCAATCTTTCCCTCTAGCTCTCAAATTGATTCTCTATCAAGCTCCCCCACCCCTTCGATTTCTCTCTCTCCATCTCTTTCTCTCTCTAACCACCACACCGACCACCTTAGCCGCCGCAACACTTCCCTTCGACTAACCCCAAATAATCAACATCTCCACTACCTTTAACAACCCAAACATCCCCCGGTAGCCACCATGACCAACCAAACACAGACGACACAAACATGGTATCATCACCAACGCTATAACCTAAAATCCACCAGCCCGAGCTTCGTCAGTTATCACCCATCATTCCCACATCCCTTAAGACTCAAACACACATTCAAATCGGTTTTTGAACAATTTTGGAAGGAAGAGAGAGGCAGGGAGAGAGAATTTGGTAAATATTAGACGAAGAAGAAGCTAGGCACAAAGATTTTTATTTTTTCCCTTTTTTTTTAATCTTTTTCTGTTTTCCCTCCCTGTTTTTTTTTTTTTTTCCTTTTTTTCAATCAAATAACACGTATCGCACAATTATTGGATATATACAAATGGCCATTTATTTAATTCAAGTAGATTAGGTACCATATTTAACCTTAAAAAAGTTAGGTAGTAATTAATTATTTTTAAAAGATTCATCCTATATTTTTTAAATATAATCCATGAATCAGCCAAATTTACCAACATAAGAAATAGGCATGGCGATCGTAGTGTCATTGTATTAAGACAATCAATACAATAAATTTGACGTCCGTTGGATAATATATGAAACCAGAAGGAAAAAGTCGCCATTGCTTAAACTGAGTGAATTAGTAATGCTGTACATTTATAGCTTTGTACATAGAGTTATTTTAAAATATTCTACAATCTATCTGTCTATATATATACATATATATTTACCAGCTATAATCCTCATCATCCTAGATGATATTTGGAAAGGATTGGATATGGATATAACAGGAATTCCCAATAAAGACAGCAGTACGAGAATCAAGGTTATTGCAAACATCTAGAAAAGAGGAGACATTGAAACACGAAATGGATTGTGGACATAACTTTGAGCTTAGGGCATTAACTAAGGAAGAAGCAGTTGACTTATTTAAACGAATTGTTGGATGCCAGATTGAGGATGGATCATTGTTGGAATTTTTAGGAAAAGAAATAGCTGAGGAATGTGCATGTCTACCCGTATATGTAGTCCCTTTGGCTACACAATTGAAGACATATGCTCCATCAACTTGAAAAAAAAAGCCTTAGATGATCTAAGGGAATCAAAGAAGCTAGGCATGAATAAGCTTCTAGAGGAAACTTTGAAAGATGGCGAAGTTAAGGAGCTGTTCATGATATGTGGTCAGATCGGCAGTCAAATAATTGCAATCGAGGATTTACTTGTTTATGGAATGGGTTTGGGACTATTCCAAGGCACCAAATCCATAGAAGAAAAAAGAGATAAGCTCAAGACGTTACTTGAGAATCTCAAGTCTATTTGCTTTTTAGTGGATTATGGGAATGATTTCATTAAAATACATGATGTGATGAGCGAAGCTTCCTTATCTTTGGCATAAAAAACCCAACATTCTCTTGTATTACGGGATGGAAAGCAGTTACGGGAACGTTTAGCGAATGGTGATGCACTTGATAAATGCTCATATGGAACGTTAGCTGAATCACCAACTCAGCTCGAGTGGTTGCATGGCCTATCAATCAACTTGGTCCAGTTATCTTCTTGGGTTGAATCTCCTTCGCTAGATTAGTCCAAAGTCCTTCAAATACCAAATCCTTAATCCACTTGTCATCTAACTATTCCATTAATTCGATTTTCATCAAATTCACAATCAATCATCAATTATTAAGCTAAAACCGTCTGCGAGTTTTACTTTCTAAACTAATCACCTAATTAGTTCTAGCTTCTCCTTTAATTACGTTCAAGGTTCCATCAATCACAAACTATTCATTATCATCTCGTTTCATCATATTCACACACACATATATATAGTTATAAGTTTTTATTCTATATAACAATCTATAACACATCAAAACAATATTGGGTTTGTTACCATTAGATGTTAAATTAAAGCCATGTTTGTTATTCTGTCATGATCCATTCTTGTCAGTTCCTACAAAATCGTGCATTTGATTCTCGTGAGTCACTTGTTTACTACGTTAAACTCTCATTATGAGAAACTCCTACCGCTAAATATCGTAGTCGTGTCCTTTCGGATTCTTTGGTTTTCCTACCAAAGAATACAATTTTGCATCGAACAGTCGGTGAGAGATTTTCCATATGTGATAGACAGAGACTTTATGATCTTTTCATTGTTCGTGATATCATGTTAATCAAGTATGCTACTAGTGATGCCTACCAAGAAGCATCAAAAGATTACTAGCAATTCATGAGAAATAATCTAAGAACCAATTTGAGAATGACATATAAATTTTTTACCATATTATGGAATTCAGCTTGTGCTAGTGTAAGGGAATTGTGAGATCCTCTAAAACTCCTACACATATGGGGTTGAGTTTAAGGAAGGATTATTTAGAGAGAGAGAAAGACATTTATAAAGATTTAGGAGGATATAAAAGGAATGGTGATGAAAGCATTAAACAACAAAAACCAACTCAATGATTGATTTGAAAACATGAACTTAATCACATAATTACTAAATAATTGTAATTTCATGAGGAAAACACTCTCAATAGGGTTTAAAAATATATCAAATGTTCTTATTTACAAAAAAAACCTAAATACCTATTTATACTATTACATGAGGAATTTTAAAAGACAAGATCTAAAAAGGCAAATAATGAATATAATAAATATAAATAATTAGTGTAATCGACAATTAACATTGGTAATAAAAGTTAGCTGCCTATAATTAATATTGGCAGTTTCAAAAATTTAAAAGTTGAAACCGTCAGCAATAAAGACTGATTTTAATTGAGATTTCATTGTTGCATTATTCTCTCCCAGTGCATAAAAAATGGACCCCGCATTCCCTTCTGGATATATCACTTCAATCTTCATCTCTTTAGATTGTATTGATTTATCTCATTTATCTTGTCATTTGATCGTGATTCGCACCGCATCATTCACCTCCACCAAATTAAAACTAATCCTTGCGTTTTCTTATGAATTTGTTCATACCCAATCTAGATGGATTGAAGTGATAACTGGGAAATCATTTTCCATGTTGATGTGAAGTAATAGGAAAAATGTACTCACTAATTCTCGCATTTCCTCTGGGTCAGGATGTAAGTGTTTGGGCAAACCACTAAGTCCCACATCTTTGATCTCATTCACTAGTGCGATGAATGTGCTTGGAGTTTCTTTAGCCTTTACCTCTTTAGTAACTATTAACACCTGATCGTCAATCAATAGAGGCTTCTCCACAACGACTTCTTCACTAGCACCATCTTTGTAGGCATCAGCTTCTCCCCTACTGTCCTCATAATCATCAATTTGAGCACTCTAATCTTCGAGGGTTGAGTTCCCATCTTATCCCACTAATTCCTTCTTAAGCACTTCTAGAATCAGATTCATTGGTTCAAGCATCTTTGGAATTTTCTGAGGAAGGATTTACTTCTAGTCTAGGGGAAAGAACTCCTGCTCCATTAGGTATTTCATCACAAACCAAGTCCTCACAGGCTCCTTGCCCTCAAGGTGTTTCACTATCGGAAGTTTTTCCCACTAATACCATGCAAAACAACTCTTCACTAACTCTACTAACTCTATTATCATACCCTCAGAAACCCTCATATGGCTAAAGAACCTCTCAACTTCCTCAACCCACACCCAAAACTCATCTAGATTTCTAGTGCCATCAAACTCAGAAATAGCATATTTAAATTGAGAAAAGATTTCATATTTATACCTGTAATTACTCTTGTCATATAGTCTTCTGCCACCAAGACCTCTTCTCCAGGTCAGATTTCCAAAAAGCTCATTTTCATCATCAGTATCATAAGTAACAGAACTGATCCTTGGATCGCCTTCCGGTCATCTCCAATAATCCTTCATGTTATTGTTGGTATTGGATTGATAGATTAGAGATTCACGACGTTGTTCCTTTCGCCGAATTTTCTAACCTATGATCTCCTACCACCCTTCATACCAGTCGCCTCGTAACATAACCACCTCCTATTCTACAGTCTATGGACATCTCCGTAGGATTTTATTCACTTTAATACCAATCTGACGCAACGTGAAAGCGTTAAATAATAGAAACCAATTCAACGATTGATTTCAAAACGTGAACTTAATCACACAATTGCTAAACAATTGTAATTTCATAGAGAAAACTCTTTCAATAGGGTTTAAAAAGCATATCAAATGTTCTTACTTACAAAGACAAGCCTAAATGCCTATTTATACTATTGCATAAGGAATTCTAAAAGACAAGATCTAAAAAGAAAAATAATGAATACAATAAATATAAATAAATAGTGTACTCAACAATTAACGTTGGAAATAAAAACTAGCGGCCTATAATTAATATTGGCCGTTTCAAAAACTTAAAAGTTGAAACCATCAGCAATAAAGGTTGATTTTAATTGAAATTTCGCTGCTGCATTATTCTCTCCCACCTGTAGAGAACTCGACTCCAAGTACCCTTTTGGATACATCACTTCATTCTTCCTCTCTTTATATCGTTTTGATTTATCTTACTTATCTTATCTTTTGATTGTAATTCACAACGCATTAAATGATATCTTTTATTCTATTTACTGTGATGTCTCTAGTTATAAAATAATTTTTAGAATATTTTAAATAAAACATTACCATCGAAGGTATTTTATTGTTCGACAAATATAGTGTCATTTCAACAATTGGCCCTTGATTAAAATTAATGCATGGCCAACTTTTTAGGTTGGTGACAAGGCCCAAAGACTAAGTCCAATTAGGGTTTCATAAGAACATTTGACTTAATAAACTCTAAACAAGGATGATTGAATCGGTTTTCTCTTTTCTCAGACTTACTTGCTTTTCTTGCTTACGAAAACGTAAACTTAAAAATGTCTTTTCAAGTTGATTTGGGATTCGTTTGACTCCAAAAGACCTTCTATTGATAGGTCGTAAGATTATTAATATTAAAGATGGGCTATTTTACAAAGGAATTAAGCCTTTTTTATATATTAAAAGCCTATGGGCTTGTCCAAACCAACCTTAAAAGCTTATACCCATGCAAGAAAAGAATGGGTAAATACATTTTAATTCATTAGCATTTCAAATTGAACAATTATCTATTCGAGATCTGAATCTTTCTTGAAGCTATCAAACAATCAATAATATCATTTGATCTCATCCTTCAATGTCTATATATGTATCATCATCTTAAAGCTCCTTTCAAGTCGACCAATACCTTATTGTGCAGATCAATCATCTTATTATAGCTCAGAGCTCAAAACTCAAAATTCAAGTTTTAAATGAATAAGGGTTAATGTCGAATTTGATATCTCAACTTTGGCCCAAAAACCCCATTGAAGTCGACAACCAATGTCCAAATGTGCAATTAAGACCAATGTAGGTCCGATAAGCCCTCACTTCTTATAATGTCACTATTTCAATATTTGCATATCATAAATAGGGTTGTTTGTTGAGAAATTAATAATGTGGGAAAATTACAGTACCCTTTTTGTTGCAGAATGCTCTTACTTCTTATTTCACAATACAAGAAGTAAATTGCCATGTTATAAAGTTGCAATACTACATTCTTCAAGGCGAGATAGATGAAACTGACTCCATGTGCAAGGTTTAGTTGCCCTTTCATGCTGGAAAATAGAAGATATTTGTATCTGTACAAAAGGCATAAAATGCAATGTTGCATGATCAGATTTGTTTGTACTTTCCAGTTCTCCATGATTAGATTTTAAAAGGCAAACGATAGAGTGGTTAAATAATTACTTATGGCACTTTGTGATTAGCGGAGACAAGAGTGGAGACACCAGCAGATATAAGAATTCTATCCTCTTTTCCTTGTAACGATGAAGTAGGGTATAAGATTTTTCTTTACTCTTTTCAATGCCAAAAGGCATCTCTCGGTGGTGCCAGGGCATCTTTTGAGATGCTGGGTCATGCTTCTTCTTGCAAGATTTCCGAAAGGTCTTTCAATAAATTGGGTCATAGGTTAATGACTAATGAGAACTTAGTATTTAGAATCAGACTGATGTTTATTCAAGCCTTTGATCTATTGTGCTTTACTTTCTTCATAGTAAAAGGAATAAAAAAATTGGTGGGATTGGTTGTCTATTAAATTATATATAACTTTCACTTAGAAAAGCAGGATTTATACTTAATTTTCAATATATGTATTTATAATTTTTTTTGGTTGGCTAAGGGAGTATCTAATCGTATATTTGCATGTAAATTTAGTAAGGAAAAATTTAAAATCATGGTTATTGAATATAAGATCAAGACCTGAACAATAACGGTTACAAGAGCATTCCCATGTGAGGGTGCCTGATGAAATGTTAGGGAATTAGCTCTTATATGGTGAACCAAGAAGTAAGAGTATTGTGCAATAATAGAAGAATGCTGACATTGTCCAACATTGTTAATTTTTCAACAACTAATCTTATTTATAATGTGCAATTGAAAAATTTATTGATGAAATAGTTAGATTACAAGAAATATGGTCTTATGAGTGCATATTGATTGGATTGAGGTGGTTGAGGTGTTAACAAAAGTTGGCACTTGTATAGGTACCTCGTATGAATGAAAGTAACATATTTGAATAAAAACTTGAAATAGGATGTAATTTAACCTTTTTTTTTTTTTTTTTCCCGTTACTCTCTTTTCCACTTTTTAAAATTTCTATCCAGTACTTCGCTTTTCTAACATATTTTAAAAATAAAAAGGGCAAATCCGCTAGCAATCAGTAGACTGAAATTTCAAGTTTTCCCAAGCGACATGAGAGCATATAAACAATAAGCCATCCGAACTTAGGACGTTCTAATAATTAACAAAAGTATCATACTAAAATATTCTTATCATTACCCTTTCAATTTGTATACACGCTAACATATTCTTTTCACGTCATGCACCTACTATAATCACATATAATAATATAAAAAGCACAGAATATCGATTCCCATCGAGAGCCCCCAACCCCAACCACCCTCCAAAAAAAAATTAATAATAATAATAATAATATTACAACTAGATAAAATTATTTAGCTGCTTCCAAATAATAATAATGGCAATGACATGGTACTGAAGTAATTATTTAATCTGGTTCATCTGGGTACGGTGACAAATAATAATAATGGCAATGACACCTCTCGTTCTTATGAACTTTGCTCCATAAAAAGAAACTTTTGAGAGCATGGCTAGCAATCTGATTTGGTGTTCGAGTGGTCACATTGTTCTGTGAGATGGTTTTCCAATCTCCAACTCCAATTGCCTCAATTCCACGCAAAATAACCTGTGCAAAGATAAGATTGCATTTATATTTACGAATTCGTTAAAAGACTTATATCAACATTGGTTTATTGAAATGGAATAAAATTAGAAAAGAATAATAATTCTTTTATATTGTGATTATGAGTATTTTTTTCTTAAAAAAAAAGGTGTTTTTAATATAGAAAAATATTCCTCTAGTAAAAAGAATGAATATAAATTTTTTATCTATTTCATATTATATGAAATAAACACTTTTTATAATAAAATTTTTTACAAATCAAATAAGAGAATAGCTACTCCATAGTAATAAAAACAATTTATGTGAACCAAACACAATGTTTAAATATATATATATATATATATATATGTATATATATCTCATATAGAGGGATGAGTTTAATTATATGACAAGGCATTACAGTGTGGTGTTTAGCAAAATTAATGATAACAACTTAGATTTGAATCCTCTTCTTTTTCCTATTTAGGGAAATATTGTATGTATTACATTAAACTTATGAACTAGCATTTGGTTAAATCTACGCTTACAAGAAACATATATTATGTCTCATATAAACATATCTTAATTATAGTATAATAATGGAATATACAATGTATAATATTTTGTAAATACGGAAAACAATATCATTAATGGATATAAGTTAATGAATATCTCGGTCATTTATTAAAGACTTAAGAAAATTGAAAGAAGGGGTAAAAAAAAAAAAGCTTCTCAGTATTCTTTATAGTTGCGTTTGGTATAGTGCACAATGAATCCTAAAGGCTAAAAAGACAATAAACTTTGTCTTTGTGCCCACAATAACTATCCAACTACCCTTTTTTCTTCCCCTCTTTTTTGTCCACAGAAGTAAACTCGTTAGCAGATCCAAAATACTAGCAACTTAATCTTACTAATTTTTGTAATAATAAGTTACTTACTGGTGTTCCTTGTGTCCATTTACTTCTTTTGAAACCCTTGATGCTGTTCCCAACATTTTTGCTTTCAATTTCAGAATCCCAACAGTCGGAAAACTCAATTTCACTAGACGTAATCACTTCCACGTCATGATTGAGTTTGTCGATCTCCTCTAGTATTTGTTGCACGCTTTTTCCAGGAACCCTAGAAGCAATTTGCTCAAGATTGTGAATGCTAATTAAGCCAACTTCTGCTATTGCATTCTCAAGTCTTTTTGCATCTTCCCATGACCGTACTTCCTCGGTCGAGTCTTGTGGGATGGGATGGTGGCTTAATTCCATATCCTTCCACGACAAATCGAGAAAAGAAATATTGGTAGTGCAGAAATATAATAATATATAGGTTCCGAAACCTTGTCACTTCAAAGTGTCCCTATCTATATATTGAAATTAAATCCGAGTTCTCCAATGTAGTTGATATTAATTTAATATATATTTACAATATTTCCCAAAGAGTGTATACATTCCACCAAGAGTCCTAGCATACACTAGACATAACAAATAGTCCAGCTGTAATCGAGGATTCATGAATCTTACTTGTTAATTATCCAAATCCTTGTGCAAACATGTGATTTGAGCGATCATGTCTCACTCAATATATGTGACGAAAAAGGTTTTAATAGGTATTACACGTCATATAAGTAAATAATTGCTAATGATTTTTTAACACGTGACCATATAGATAGTGGTTTTTTTTTAAATTGTAGATGTAGGATCCTTGCTGACAGTGCCACGAATACGTCGCATGGATCTCACGCTTGGCACGTGATTTTGAAGTACTGCTGAGGAAATAACATTTGATAACGGGATGGCTTGGAGAGAATGACAGGGAAGGAGGAACAGACAGTCTCAGTGTCTCAAGTGTGTCTCAAGCGCACAAGTGATAGGTAAGAGAGCTTGAGTAGACCTCACGCGTCAACCTTATAGTTCTTGAGCAGTTGGAGTATAAATAACTTGAGTTACCTTATTTGATCTTTCTGAATAGAACCTCCTTTACAGACTATTGTTTGTCTTTTCTCTCTAAAAGTTGCAAATGAGGAGGAATTATTGATTATTTATAGGCACTTGGCGTGGATGACGATCAGACGGATGAGATGAAGTAAACTCAATTCGTATTTATCCTGAATGAGCTCATCATGGGCCAAGACCAATCGTCATCTCCTGTGTGCATGAGCTTACCTGAGAAAGGTTGGATGCGACAGACCGGGCCAACGATCCTTGTTCCAAGCCTTTTAAACTAAATCTCCCCAAGCCATCCCTGTCACACCTCGAAGGGTATTCTAAACGTGGTAGTCCGCCGTACACAATATTAAAGCCTAGGAATGACCGCCTCAGTCATGCGAAGGCTTCCATACTATGTACAAGGCGTCTAACACATAAAGGAGACACATTGGAGAGATACATTTTACATTGATACAACTTGAGTAACAATGTAAAGCAAATACAATTCACTATACTTCATATACAAATCACGATACTTCAAATACAATTCATCAAAAGATTTCACTATGCAATCTATTACAAAACATTTCACAAAAACTAGCTAATATCTTCAAGCATTCTTACTTCCTGCCGAAATCCCGAAGTTATATTCGGCTTTAACCATCTAGGTCCCCAAGTAGCCTTCTCCCATTAACCTGTTTATTCAAACATCTATTGGGGTATAAGTTACACTAGCTTAGTGAGAGTTCCCTTAATTTCATACCATGACAAGCAAGTTATAATCCATCCATATACTATGCATGAACAAACACATAAGAAGACAAGCATATGACTTTCCGGTAACCATATGTGAATGGATTTACACCCTCCATTCGGGGTTAGGATGATCCATAAGACATGCAACCATAATTCCAATATTGAGTGGGGTGGTCCATAAGTCATGCAACCATAATCCCGATTTCATTCTCTTATTGTTTTATGTAGTTGATTTAAGTGCCTACACCACTACCGTTAAGTTAAGCGATTTCACATCCTTAATGTTAACATTGGCCCACTCGCCATCCACTAATATACTTTTGTCCCACAAAAAGTATATTAGCCTATGCAATGTGACTCAATATGTGATATGCATGTATAGTTTATTTGTATAATCGTGACATGTTAATTATGTAGGTTAAGAGTGATCATAGAGAATTTCAAACAATTCAAGTCTATGCTAACTCATACAATGATCTGACAACAAGTCTCGCCTCGATATACTTATCATTTGTTTAACCAAGATTATATCACAATTCATTTCAATTTTATCTTTTCCTAATTCTAATGCAACTAGTTACAAGCACAAGCAAGGTAACAACATAAGAGGAAAACTCACTCGGCCATTGGATCACTGGTCTCTTAGTAAAAGTAATCCGGTGGTAGGGAATCATCGATTTCGGGGTCACCTAAAAGGAAGAAATACCCTAATAAGTATTTCATCATTTAACTAATCCAAACTATCTCATACAAACTATCAAATTCATAATTCTCGTCCTAAGTGGGAATTTTCAACTTAAAACGGCCATAATTTGGTCGTTTTAACTTGGAATTTAGCAAATTATATATCAATTTCTATTTACTTCAAAAGATCTATCTAATTCTAATATTATATTTAAGTTTTGAAAACTTTGAAGCTTCGAAAAGGTCCGATCAGTTCTAATTAGTAGCGAAATTCAATTCGAAAAGTAGTTTTGTGGATGTTTGTAATGTTTCTACTATCCAAAGCAAGTATACATGCAATATGAACAAGTTACTACCATAAATGATATGTCATGAGACATATATATATACATATTCTTGATGGTTATTGAACAAAAGGAATTTTTTTTTTAAAACATTTTCTTTATAAGACTTTATGAAAAATTAACTTAGAAATGTTAGTTTTGTATTCTTGACAATCCCTACTTGTTTTTAGAAAAATTTCTTAATAAGATCTATTTATTCTTGTTAAAATTAATCCTTCATTATGTATATTCCTAAGGCTTTGTTTTTCAATAAAAACTCCCATTTTACACTTTGTAAACATGTTTTTAAAATTGGTTCATCCCAAAATCCGAATTTTGTATAAATTGTTTTTGTGGTGATTCCTTTAAGTAAAAATCATTTGATACTTAGAAAATTAAGGCTCAACCATACCTAGTGTTGACACCCCATTTTTGCCCCCTTTTTTTTGAAAAATAAAAAATAATAAAAATTCAAAAAATTATAAAAATTATAAAAAGGTAGAAAATACAATAAAAATTTAGCTAAATTAAAAAATTACAAAATTGAAAAAAGAATATAAAAATTTGAAAATTAAGAAATTTAAAAAATAATAATAATAATGAAAAACCCCATCTTTAATAATAAGCTTTTAGAAGTTTAAAAAAATTGAAAAAAAAAAGAAAAAAAAGAATAAATAAATAAGGAAATTTTTGGTTTATTATTGGTCTTGTCATGTTTTAAGCTATATTTGGGAATTAATTTGAATTAGAACTCATATCAAATTTGGCTCGTTTTCATTTGAATTATATGAAGCCTAGTTTGAATGGATTAAATACAATTGAAATGGCCTAAGTAATGAGGAAAACAAATCAGCACAGTTGGTTAAGGCTTGGGGATGCTACTTAAGAGACCGAAGTTCGATCCCAGGTGAGCGCGAACGTTCAAATTTTTTTATTGCACGCGCGGCGCGGGATCTCACGCTCCTGGGAAGACACGCGCGTGTGGCACACGCACATCATCTTCCCTAATCCTATTCGCCATTGTTGAAGCTTCTAAGCTCGTTACATGTTTTTATATAAAAAATGGCGTTTTGGCTCCTAAAAATATCAAAAGTCGGATTAAAACTTCATTAAATGGATTTAATTTCCTTAAATCAACGGTTTTGATTCATTAATCCTCCAACCTTTGAATTTCGTAACCAACGGCCATTAATGGTCGAATTCAATAATTTGTAACGGCTTATCTCCCCTATTGCTCTATAAAAACCACGACCCCGATCCTCCTCGAAGGACAGAAAAAAAAAAAATCAAAGAATAAATTTCGAAAAGAAAAGAAGGAAAAACCCAAAAAAAAAAAGGAAAATCGAAGAAACCATAGCCACCAGCCGTAGCCACCTCCGTTCTAAAAACCAAGCCACCACAGCCGCAATCACCACCATCCCAAGCCACCACAGTCACAGCCACCACCGTCCAAGCCACCCCAGCCGCAGCCACCACCATCCCAAGCCACCACCGCCGCTAGCAACCACCCTCACCAGCAGAAGCCACTCCAAACCCAACTCAGGCCACCGCCGATAGCCACATGCACCACCGATTCAAACCACCACCACCATTGGATCGGATAAATTCAACAAGAACTCCAAAAACTATTTTCATAAGGATCCAAGGTTTTTTATTATTTTATTGTTTTTTAATTAGTTGTTGTTGTTGTTGTTGTTGTTGTTGTTGTTGTTATTATTATTATTATTATTATTATTAGATGCATTAAAAAAACAAAAAATGGTAAAAAAAAAAGAAAAATGAATAGAAAATAAAAATATATATATTTATAGATATAAAAAAAAATACATAATTGAGATGCATTCTACAATCTTATTAATGTAATGTTGAAATAAATAAAATTTAGCGTATAGTTATAACATGATTTTTTATTAAAATTAAAAAAAATAAATAATAAATAAATTCATATTTGGTATGTCTATATTAATAATATATATATATATATATTTAGGATAAGTTTTAGTTTGAATATAAACCATGAAAATCAACAAAAAAAATATAATAATCTTAGGAATATTATTTTTTATATTTTTTTAATAATATGTGTTTGATGCATGCTTGTGGCATTAATAATCTATTATTTAATAACCCACTTTGTAAATTTAAAAAAAATATATACTAAAAATGAAAAAAATTGCAAAAAATCAACAAAAATTCTTTTTAACCTTTTTCTATATATATATATATATCTAGTATATTTGTTATTAAAAAAAATGATTTTTCTTAGCTTATATAAATATCATTTAGTTTTTTTTCTAAATTAACAAAATAATAAATGGGTTTTGCAAAAATAGATATCTTTTAGGAGTTTTCAAAAAATAAAATATATGAAAATTAGGTGCATTAGAGATTTTCAAAATCAAATTTAAAAATAGTTAAATAACTTAAACTTGGCGAGTTTCCAAAATAAAAAATACAAACAAATTAAAACTTTTATAAAATCAAAACGAACTACGAGGATCTGATTCTGGCTAGCGGATACGTAGGCACCTGCGGGCGGTCACAAAAATAAAAAACTATTAGGATTTTTTTAAAACAAAACAAAAAAAATATGTATATATATTTTTGTAAACATGTAAATTCCTCTTTATAAAAAAATGAAAAATTAAAAAATCCAAAATTATCTCTTTGGCCCATATAATTCTAGATTTCTAAAGCTCATTTAAAGCCTAGACAACCGTTTAGGTTTTAAAATAGCAGCTCCCGAAGTCATCAATTTCTGGTTTTTCACGCATACCAGTGGCCGAGCTAGAAACCAAACCATCCATTTGGTTTTTAGTTCATCTTTTTCCGGCTTTAGCTAGTGACGACTCCAATCAAAATATTTTTCAGAAAATTGGGCTTTTTACGAAAATCCTACTGGTTCCTTGTCGAGTGGTCTGTATCAAATGGGTTGGGTTTGATATGGATCAGGACCTTTAGGAGAAAAGGAGCAAAATTCGGGCTCGACACCTAGCCATTAAGGATTTCATTTCTTTAATAAAACTTTCATTTTGAGTTTGAAAGATAGGGGTTTTCATACCATTACTCCATTATTACGAATTTCTTAAAATGACAAACAATTCAAATTTTTTTACTTTATTTCTACTCCTTGTTCTACATGTGTAACACCCTGAATTATACGTCTATTTAATTTTTGGTAATTGTTAAATGGATAGTAATGTATGACGGAAATTTTAGAAAATGTCCGAAAAACCATCCCCGCTTTTTGTGAATTTAAATATTGATAATTACCAACATGGACAATAAAAGACTTAATTAAAATAAAATATAAGCATAAACTATACCTATATCAAAGAAAAATTTTCCATAAGACATAACAATAATAATATGATTAATATATAAACTAAAAACCAATAAAGATAAGTAAAATAATAAATTAGATCCAAAAATAATTCAAAAGATACAAACAAATGATAAACACTATAGATTTATAATAGTAGAATACAAATAAAGTCAAAATAAAGATAATTAATTATTAACAGGTTATAAAATATCAAAACACTAATAATTTAAATTCTTAAAGGATAAATTATAACTTACGATAATATATATTAAAATTAAAAAATAAAAATCTTAATTTAAAAATTTTAAGTATACCATAGTGTTCAGAATATTTAATATAGTAGATATGTAAATTTTCATCTAAAAGTATTATTAAATAAGTATTTATCATACATGTTAATTGGACCCAAAAAAAATAAAAGTTTCCCAGCAATCCCAAGTTTGCTTGCTCCTCACGAAAATTTTTCCTATAAAATCAAGCTCACTCTCACTCTGTCATCTCTCCTTCTCTCATTCATATTCTCTCTCCTCTCTCTCTTAGTCTTCAAATGAAGACTTTAATAAAAAAAAAAAGAAAAAAAAAAGAAATAGAAGGGCATCTTCTCCGAAGTGGAGAAGAGGAAAAAAAAAAAAGAAAAAAAAAATGAATGAATCAGACCTTCTCGGCAATGAAAGAAAAGAAAAAAAAAGAAAAGAAAAAAAATAATAAAATAATAAAAAAGGAATCTAGAAGCTCATCCGATCTTCAAAAACTCGTATCTTTCACATACGATAACCGATTCCAATTCCGAAAATGACGTTGTGATCGTGGCAATGCGCTCTTCAATTCAAGACCACACAAGGTTAGGTTTCGGTCACTCTAAAACTTTACTATTATGATCCGATACGTAGAAGCTTTCATAATATTATGAATTTTAATATTAGTTTTTATTTTAAAATATACATATTTACATGCATATATAATGATAACAATATAAAATTATGTCATGCTAGTATGTTATTTAGGCTAGTTGATATGTCATTTATCAAATGGATAATAAATTGATAAATAAAAACGCTAGATGATAGAAAATTGATTATAATATTAGATAATTAATATTTAGAGTCTATTTATTAGTAAATAGAAATTTAGAGATAAATCGCTATAGTTGAAATATACACGATAGGATCAATAATTGATCAAAATCTTCTAATCTAAAGCCTAAATTAAAATTCTAATTTCATAAACATGAAAGTTATAATATTTTAACCCTATAGACTAAAACCCGAGTTTACCCTATTAGATCTGAAACTATAATCGCGTAGGTAAAAACCTAAATCTATCCGATCGTAAAATTTAGATTTTTGTTTTTAACTTGAAAACAATGTAAGAAAAATATAGAACCTTACTATAGAGATAAATGTAGTATAATATGAAAAATTCTCAAAACACTAAAAGTTAAGCGTGCTCATGACCTAGGATGGGTGACCTCCTGGGAAATGAATAGTAATTTTCCAAAACGAGTAGTATCTCGATAAATATAATTCAAAGACAATAACTAGTGGTTTAGAATTGAATTATTAGATCCTTAAAGTAATCAGTTAACAAATGATGATTTAAAAATAAATCGCTAGGATTGATATGTAACCATTAAAACTAGATATTAGGTATAATTTACATAAATAAGATTCAAACTAAGATTTTAATATCGAAGACACTAAAACAAAAATATTCTTAACTTATATAAACACTCGTTATGTTTTATGAAGTAAAACTTAACTAAAGAAACAATTAGAATTAAGTAAAGTAAACCTATAGCGTAGTTCTGACATTTAAAAAGAATAGAGATGTTCTATGACAGGTTTAAATAATTTAAATCACACACAACATATACTCATGAGTAGAAATGGAATTAAGGAGGAAAATAAAAGCTTAGAAAACCGTAGAACCCTATTATAAAAGTTTTAGCCCTATAAAAAAATTGGATATGTAATTAAACTTCAATATGTGACCTTATCTATAAATATAAGATTCAGATCATATGCAGAAATATGATATTAATAGATAAACTTGATATGATTTAAGTATTATATAGATAAAAGGTATTTAGCTTTAAATCTATTAGATATACTCAATAACAAACCTATATAGACATATGAAGATTTAAACACATATAAAAGAATAAGATTCCTAGAATAAAATTTAAGTAATTCAATTACAAATTAGAAAATCAAGATAATATAAATTGTAATTGAAAGATTAAACTTAACCAAGAATTCTGTAACTCTAAGTATAAAATTCAACGCTTATAAGACTATAAAGATATAAAGTATAGATTAATGGAAATCATAAATATTAGCTAATATAATCAAATTAACTAAAGTTAAATACTTGAAATAAGATCAAGACAAGGAAAATGAAAATAAGTATAAATGTGTATACTTTAACTAAAAAGTTGAGTAATGGACTTAAATTAAGTATAGTTACTAATACTTTATGAAATAAACATTTACCATGAATCGAACTTAAAATAATAACTAAGAATACAAAACAAGAAAGCTAGGCAACATTATGATACCTTTCGAGCCCCTAAAGTAATATAGGAAAAATATACAAAATGATTAGTTTAACCTGATAATTAAAAACTACATTTGATAAGTTTTTCAATGATTACTCATATGCTAAAATCTAAGTTAAAACGAATATAATATGCCCAATTTAAGATTTAGTGATTAAACTCGATATTTGAAAACAACTAAAATACTTTTCTTAAGAAAACTAAGATTGTACGAGCTTTATAGTTTAATTTATAAAGCGTAGCCTTTACAAGCTTCAAAATGACTAATTATGTGTTAAGGTTAGATTAAGAAATGCTAAAACTCGAGTTTAAGATACAAAGACATAATAGGTTTCTTTATATGAACAAGAGTATAGTAATGGGTATCCGTTATCTCGATTCTCAGGGGATACAGATCTGTCTTCAAGTATTCTTGTAGACTTCTATGACCATTAAGCCAGGATAAACAGGTGAGTATATTCCGATGACCTTTATATCTGCTTGTGCTTGTAGGTTTAGAGTATGATATTTTGTTAATAAATTAAATGATTCAATTATGGGGTTGGGAAATTTACACCTGTGGTTACTCGTGTTTGTTATCTGTGTTGAAAATACTATACATTATTCTGAACGTTAAGTATTGAGTGGTGTTTAATCATTTTGATCCTTGCGAGTGTCTGATAATTGTCTGATCGCCAAATAAATGGACTTAATGACTATTGGTGTGATAATTATAATATTGATCATGCATTGCACGATTGCATGTAGAAGGCCATCACCACTACACTTTGACTCGGATGGGCCACACTGTCCCGTGAGGACGGTGAACATGGAGGACCGAAGTGGTATATACCTAGTGTGTACCATGGGCCTTGTTCTAGGGGAATGGGAACTAAGTCGTCCTGGGGGACTGATAGAAGATTGAGAATTTGATAGGTTAAACCTAGTTGAGAGAATAAACATGAAAATGTAGTCTTTTTCTTAACTTAAACCTAGTTTATATTTTGTGTTAAACCTAGGTTTACCTTATCTTGTCGTTTGGTAGGATATCTGATTCTCTGCGGTCTTGTGATCTGTGGATGTTTCGATATCCAATAAATTATTTTCATAATAAATTAATATATGTATAATACAATGAGAGAAGAATTAATTACAGTATTGTAAACTCTGACTTGCAAGGCGATCCTCATGTTGCGGGTTCACACGTGATATGGCGATTTAGGACAATCCTACTAGGCCCCACATAGGGTCGTGACAACATGTTTTTCTTAGCAAATCTCATCTTAATTTATAAAAATCATTACTTGATGATACCTATGACCTAAACTCTTCATTTTTCATATAAAACATAAGTTTTGGAGTGGATAAATGGGTTTTTAAGACATGGTTTTGAAACCATCCGAATTTATAAAATTTGGATAAAACTCAAATTTCATATTTTGTAATCTCTTCCTATTTTTGAGAATTTCTACTAGTAGATCTACCATTTACTTATCAAAAACATCTCCTATTGATATCTATTCCATAAGCCTACCATTTTCTAAACAGAACTTTCATTTTTGTGTTGAAAAATGGGTTTTCAAAATTGATCTTCGTTGAGATCCGAATTTACCAATTTTATTTTTGGACATATCTTTTGATAAAATCCATCTAAACTTATGAAAAATCATCCTTTACATATACTATCTTAAGAGCCTTTTATTTCTTAAATAAAAACTTCATTTTTGAGTTGGAAAACATGTTTTTAAACTATGCTTTGGCCTAAATTGGAAAATGAGATTTTTATTTTGAAAACCACCTTTGATTCTTGTAAAAAAAAGTCTTGATGATATACATCCACTAAACCTTTATTTTCTCAACCAAAACTTTCATTTTGAGACTTGGAAAGTGGTTATCAAATATAGGTTTTGTCAAGATACGAATTTTACTATTTTTATTCAAGTCAAATCTAAGATCTACACATAATATGAATATGAATATAAAAGAAATGCATGGTAGTGAACCATAAACTCATAGATCTAAGCTTTACTCCTCAAAATCATTCATTTATGATATCTATTCCTTAAGCCCTTCATTTTAAATGAAAAATACACATTTTGAAGTTGAAAAATAGCTTTTCTAAATATGGTTCCATTTTTATCCGAATTTTCAAAAATGATTTTTGTTGAAACTAAAATAAATCGTGAGCTTTCTAAAACTTTCCTACTACCATCAAGCTATTACAAGTTATTTAAGAACATAAAACAAAAGTCTAATGCATGTATGAACTTAAAACAACTAGATCTAGTTTACTATACTAGTTGTAAATACATGAACACTATGATGGTTATGTGAATGATGAATATATGCATAGATCATAAGCAATAACCACATAACTTGAAAATAAAACAAAATAATAGTAAAAATAACTCAAATAACAAGATCTAAGACATAAACAAAATCAAAGCTATAAAAAGTTAGATCTACATAATATAACTACTTTTAGCAAGAAAATAATAATAATACAAGGGAATAATCATGGAGAAGATGAGTGTTTCATTTTGGCATCATTATCCTTAGCTTTTAAGCTTATGGAATGTCATTTGATGCATGAAACTCTCACTATACCTTACCTACATCAACTATAGAAGCTTAGGAAGAAGGTTTACTCAAAGGATCTTCAAGAATGGGTGTGGAAGCAAGATTTAAAGATGAGAGCAGCTTGTGTTCTTGTAAGAATAAGAGCAAAAGAAGAAAGAAAGAGAGGAAAAACAGAGTAAATGGAGTAAGGTTTTAAAAAAGGAAAGAGTGTAAATGAGAGGCATTGAATGGAGAGAGAGGAGTGTATTAATGTGGTTAATTAGATGAAAGAGGAAAAAATAAAACAAAAGCAGAAAATTGGGTTTGGGGGGGGGGGAGGGAAGGGGGGTTGGTGGGAAGGCGCTGGCATGAATCCTAGAGAGGAAAAGAGAAGGGTTTAGTTAGTTTGTAACTTAAATTTTGAAAGTGTAACTTGTGTCATTTAAAGTGCTAACTAAAAGAGACTTTAATTCATTAAATAAATCATTAAAAATAAAAGAAAAGTGGCTGTTTTGGAGAGTATGGTCAGCTGTCATGCATTGAAAATAGAGTATAGAATGAGTGAAAGAAAACTTGAATAATGTGTAGAAGTGACAATTGAAGTGTATTTGAAGTATTGGTTAAAAAAGTATTTTTTTATTAAGAAAATATACAAAATAAAATTAGGAAAAATATTTTTAAATGAGTGGCAGAATTTTCATAAATAAAATTAAATAATTAATTGAATTATTTTAGTATTTCAACAAATATGTTACTAGTATGATCAAAATATGCGAATATGGCTATAAATGATATTTTTATAACCCGAAAAATTCTAAAAATTTATTTTATGAAAATAAAAATATTTTTCAAATATTTTAAAATTATCAAATTAATTTATTTTATTTTTAGTATCGGGTCTTAAACAAAAACTAATCTCGTAGAAACTTGAAACGAACTAAATTTTGGAAAAATAGAATCTTCTATAAAATATTTATCTAAAAATATAAGGGTTTACAAGAGTAATAAAATTATGTAATGAATAGCGGTGAATAGTGCTAAAAGACTAGTTAATTATCGGTAGTAATAAAATACGAAGGAAATCGAAAAATCAGATATTTCTAGTTATCAAAAAATTATTAAATTGATATTTTAGAAATCTTTATGAAAATACGAGTCTAATGGTACTAATAGTATATTTTTGATATCTTGAGCCTCATGACACGCTTTTCGAAGTCTGTATCCGAACGAGTTCGAGATAGGTCAAAAATTTATCAATCTGATATTTTTAAGGGACCTTATATTACTACGAGCTATTCTATACACTTAAACTACACCTCGGCCTCTTGGGTTAAGGACGCGAGATTGCCGGACTTAAACTACCATATTCCACTTAGGGTTTCCGGGTGATTCTCTGGTTTAGATCTTTGTTAATTTGGAAACTGATATTTTATGTTTATACAATATATTTAATTTGAGAAATTTAAATTTAATTTTATTTTTTTAAGTACTTAATATCTCTAACGTTTTCGAAATTATTGAATTGGGTTTTATTTCTGAAGGTTAATCATTATTTACTTTTTAATAATTTGTTTTTGGGCTATATATTACTCGATTT
>JAMXBD010005066.1:0-28732 GCA_024138025.1 Combretum micranthum
TCCAGCTATTAATTACATATTTTATCAAAATTCAAGCATTATTGTTTAACAGACCCCACTTTCTCTAGTGGCAACCTTTTTTTTTTTTAATGCGGTTTATTGCAACTTTTTCGAGATTGAAAAGAGAATTAAGCTGCAAGCAAGCCCATGTGAAGTAGGGGTGTTCACGGTTCGGTTAACCGGTCCGTGGCTCTATTTTTTATCCTAACCGTAATAATCGGATTTTTAATATCCTGATCCTAAACCGATCCATTATGAACGGTTAACTGCCTTAACGGTTAACCGTTTTTTTGGGTTAATTTTTTCGGTTTTCGTTTTTAACCGTTTGACATAATGGTTATGCAAATTTTGCAATTAACCATACTTTTTAATATGTCCATAAAAATAATTAGAGTATTTTTTTGTGTATAATTATATTAAAAACTATAAATTAAGAATGTAAGACGTATAAAATAGTTGTTAATATATATTGGTGTCATCAAGATAATCATCATAATAGCTTTTTTACTCATGTGTTCTTATCAACCTTGATCAATTAAGCTCAATACAAAATCTCAATCAAATACCACCATTCTAATTTTCAAACATATATGCATTTGTGTTTCTTTTTTTGAATCATTCACTTTAACATAATTCATTATTGATAATACTAAAAAAAATAATTATATGGGTATATTATTATTATATATTTTTATAATTACGGATCGGTTAACCGAATCCATCGGTTTCTAGAATCTAAAAACCGAAACCAAAACCGAAAACTGAAAAAATTAAAAATGCTAATCCTAAATCAAAACCGATGGATCGGTTAACCGCTTTTTTCGGATTGGTTTCTCGATTTCGGTTCGGTTATCCTAAACATTCGGCTTTTTTGCACACCCTTAATGTGAAGCAATTTCTTCAAGGTGTGGACTCAATTTCATGAAAAAAAAAAAAAAAAGGGTAGATAGTCCTTGAATCACTTTTTTGGCATTATCCTCTATTATGGTATGTCAAATAAGCTTATGAGACTTAGTCCTACATGCGGTACAAGTATGTTGTCCCACTTTTTTGTGTGGCACATCCTTAACAAAGGGTGTTGCCTAAAATTGATAGACCATCCATCTTTTTCCAATTTTACTTAAGTTGAAGTTTTCATTGAATTTAAATTTTAAATTGAAATTCAGCTCAAAATAGCTCATAAGCTTTAGAAATAAAATAAAATTTAAGAAATTAAGTATATAAAATACATATATAAATAAATAGATGATAGATAATAAATTAAAATTAAGTTACATATTTTATTTAGAAATTTTTAATTATATTCTATACATGTAATATATAATTAATGAATTTGTCAAAAGCTAGCTCACAGGCTTAGATTAAAGCTCGAGTTTGACTTATTTAAATAAACTAAATTTATCTTTAAGCTCAAACTCTTTTAGTAAATAAGTTGAGCTTGATCCAAATCGAGCTTGAATAGGTCATTTACATTTCTCCCTTCATTGGAAATTGGTATTTATATCAATGAATTATCCAACAATGGTCTAACCCTTGACATTTTTCCTTGCAATAATGGTTACAAACATTTCATAAGTTACATGATAAATCATATGGTCTTACCATAGGATCATACAAGTTCCAAAAATATAATGGGTCGGCAAGTAATTCAAACATTTCTATTTATACTTGCACAATTGGATAGATTATTGTTGGTATTCATATGATAAATTTTAAATATAATTTTTTAAGGATATGCTCTTGTAGGTAGGCACAAGATCAATATACAATGGATCCACCTAAAAAGTTGTACTTTAATGTATACAAAGTGTAGCTTTAGAGTATCCAATACCTACCTTATAAAAAGTTATTAAATAATATTCATAAAAAAAATGGATAGTAAAAACCATTGATAAATTTTGTAGAGACGCTATGTCTGAAAGGTTTGTAGAAGTAAATCTTTCAAATAATCAAAATGAAACAGTAGGAAGACATAATATCTATTTTTTATTTTTGAGGTAGAATTTCTTAAAATTATGTAAAAGATAGACGAAAGGATAAAAAAAAACTTTAAAACTTTATATTTAAATGGATTTTTCTACAATAAGAATTACACATAATGTTTTCTTATATATCATCCTTTTATAAAGGGAAATATTGCATTTGGTAAAAGAAATTTGTTTAATTTTTCAACTAGTTATATAAATTTTGAGATTACTAATTTCAATATACACAATTTAACTTTTCAATATGTGTTACATGTGTTGTTGACTTGCTTAAAACTATCTATCCATTTTTTTTACACCAATTGTGGACCAACAGCTCTTCTAAATGATTATTTTGATGAATATATATCACTTAGGATACATGCAAATAGCAAAAATGATATCTAGAAAGATAGAGTCAACATATGATGCAATCTATAATTGTTAAAATGTCATATATTGTAAGTGGAATATCTCATCAAATAATTGGTTAGCATACGTGACAATTCATACTTAGCTAGAAAAGCAATTGGACAAAAAGCTTAGTAAAAAGTTAATAGAGTGTGTAAAACTAATAAAAAAAATTGAAAAGTATAATTGAATACAGAAATTAACCTAAAAATTGAATAATTAGTTAACAAAGCGGTCAAGATTCATAAATTAAACACTAACTTTTTAATAAAACATACTGTTAAAAAAAATATAGACCATTAATGCATCGACATGCACAAATCCAACATTCATTTTGCAACCAACCTAAATTATAACATTATGAATTAATGATGTCACCTGTTGTTATTCTAAGTATCCCCTCATTTTAATTTTGGCAACTCACACGGCTTAATGTCTCTTTTGCCAATGCTATCATTAGCATTTAGCAATGATTATGGATTTGCCACTGCTTATAACATACTTGTAAAATGTAGGTAATTATTGCTTAATAACACTTTCTTCCTTTTATGATTTTCAAAAGGCAATCATTGTATAAGTTATTTCAACATTTCTTAAACCATCTTCCCTTCTTTCTTTTCATTTTTTTTTTTTTTCATTCCAAGCAGTAATTGAATTTTGTCGTTGCATGTCTTTCAATTTGTAGAAAATATAAGGAAAAATATTTGTTATCTTGTTAATAAAGGGTTAGTATCTCTTCAATTTTCACCAAATATTTATCTATTACAACTATGGTAATGAAGAAATCAAATTTGATCCATCCCATTTAAGACCAATATAATACCATGTCATTAGACCAATACTCATGTCATTAGGTTACTAGACCTTAGCTCCATACTCTTTTACTAACTAATATTTTATGCTATAGAAAATTGAGAGATAGGGATATCAACTAACCAAATTATAATATCCTTAATAAGGACTTCATGACATTATAATGGAGCAATTACACCAATCCTTCCAAATAGTGGCAAAATAAATCTTACACAAAGGAATTCGAGCCATTAGCTATCACTCATGATATGGCTAGTTTCATTTGGAATCCATAGCATTCTATTCACTTTTTCAAACAAATAATTTAATGTTTATATTAAGTATGTTGTTCTTTATAAGAGTGAAAAGGTCTTTTTACATATACTTGACTTATAAGGGAAATTCCATGATCCGGTCATTAATTTTGACAAACTAGTCTCATCACTATCTATTAGCTCACACCATATCCAATCATAATCGAATCACTAAAATAATTAATATTCCAATTACTATATTTATTTTAACGATTAGATAATTGACGACGAGTCGTAAAAGCTCCTAACTAACAAAAGTTACATACATAAACGTAATGTATACAATAATCAATATTACATGATGCATTAGAGTTTTCACATTTATATATGATTTCAATCATCCTTATTATTATCATAATACCTCCCTTAAGTAATTAAATTGATCAGTTTCAAAATTCAAATACCTATTTTATCAAAATTCAATTACCATTCATTCCTAATTCCATATTTTGTCAAAGTTTTGTACAATTCATTCTTTATATATGTGTGTGTGTGCGTGTGTATAGATATCTTCCATTGATTTGAACACATAAAATCTTATATTCTACAAAATATCAATTCAAAGCAAACCTAGAGATAGGATGCTTTAAGGCGTACCCAATTTTTTGACCCTTGTGCTAGCAGCATGCAAGTCGATTGCTCATGCAACAGTCCTTCGGATCCATCTATGATATCCTACTATTTGGAGGACGACTTAGCTAAGCCTGTGGATGTAAGGAATCAAAATTGACAATTTCCTTTTCCTTTCAACATGCATCAGTTTTCATGCGATCTGTTAATTCAAGCAGCTGAAATAACTAACAATTGAAACCCCAAAAACATAGGATTTTGCGAGGGAAGCAAATGAGAGTATTTGCATCCCCACACACCACAAAAACAGTGAACCAGCTACATCAATTTAAACATCACCTATATGGAGGACAGATCCTCGTATATAGTCTTGATGCCTGGTCTTTCTGATACGGATCTAATACACCGTAGTGCAATTCCTAGGACCTCCTTCATTCCCTTTTCCACTGCTGGATTCCCCATCTCTGGTGTTAATGCGGAATCAAAGCACTCTGAAGCACGGCCTTCAGCCACCCTCAGTCGCAACCAATCTGTCAAATCAACGCCTCCCCCTTCACCAGATATCACATCACCAGCACATCTGCCTGTTAGCAATTCCAAAAGAATCACACCAAAGGCATACACATCCGACTTAAAAGAAGGTAGAGGTTTCTTTGAAGCAGCCAACTCTGGGGCACGGTATCCCAATACCCCAGCATCAAGAATCTGCTCTATGGTGCCAGCTTGAGTCATCAACCGGTGAAGACAGTAATCAGAAACCCGTGCATTGAGATCAGAACCATCAAGTAGGACATTGGTCGCCTTGAGATTACCATGTGGAACAGCCCGGTCAAAATGGAGATAGTTAAGGCCACGTGCTACATCTACTGCTATTTTAAGCCTCTGGGGCCAAGTCAATGGTGGACCCTTTCTTCCTGGGCGATCTGTAATGACACATCAGAAAATCAAATCACTAACACTACCATTCATAACGTATATCATGAAATGCTAAAGGCAAACCGTTTAAACCATAAAGCTTGCTTAAAATCGCAATTTATGTGATTAGAAAAGGTCCAACTGGGATGTATGCATGTTTAAAACCACGAAATTTATTGCAACAAGGTATTCTAACATTTCAAGACAAGCAACATGCATACTCAGCATTTGAACTTCCAACACATACAATGAAGACAGCAAACAAAATGACAAGTTTTATGTCAACAAGGCCTGGTTTCCTAATTTTCACAAACACGTTTCTTCAACCATGTCACCACATGTTGGATCATGTTGCATTTATAGATAATACGAATTAATTACCAATAATGCACTTAAGTAAACAGCGCATGCTAAAAAAAAGTATGCGATCAATCGGTGCCCAGTCTCAGCACACAGTCACATTGAAAAACCATAAGCTACTCTATACACGAGAGGATGGAAGCAAATAATACACACCACCAACCATGCCCCTGGTTAAGATATCTAAACCTTGCATAGATAGTTATGGATGCATTTTTTTGAAATGAACAATACAAAGCAATGCATGTCAGTCTGCATAACAGAGATTTTTTATCTTTTTGCCCCTTTGTATCATGTAAATGAGTTGCAAATCACAGACAAGCAGGTAAAATTTGCCACAGATCATCCTAGTATTCATTTCTTTTCCAACCAGGGCATATCATTATATGTTGTATTATTAGGCCATTATCCTGCATCTCATCTTTCCTCTCCACACATGCATGCACATAAAAAAGAGAAACACAGTGACAGCAATACCATAAAGGAAGCTTGCAAGACTTCCAGGAGAAATGTAATCTGAGAGAATGAGCTTCTCATGCTGTGTTGGCCCCCAGTAGTACCCTCGTAAACAGACCACGTTTGGATGCCTGATGTTCGCAAATTTCTTTGCCTCTTTCGCAAACTCCTTCCGCTGTTTAGCCACCCCTTCCCTAAGCCACTTTACTGTCAAGAACACCCCATTATCCAGTGTCGCTCTATAGGATGTTCCATGACTGCTTCTCCCTAAAACTTCAGCAGGAGCCCTTGAAAGCTCCTCAGGTGTGAGAGTGATTGTATCATCGAGAAAATGCAGCTCACCAACCAATCGATCAGGTGACCTCACATCCAATCTAGAGAGGTGTTCTGCAGTGAATGAATCGCCAGATTCTGGTGACCAGGATGTCTGACTGTTCTTTGAGGGGGAAAAACCAGTTACTGCTGCAGCTTTCTCATCAGGACTAATTATCTCAGAGGATGATCCTTTACGTGCAGTCACCAGATCTTCTGCTGAAACAACCAAAGCCCCACCACTGCCTGTTCCAGAAGCAGTAGTGGATTGGGAGCAGTACGCCTGAGGACATCTTTGCTGGTAACAGGCTCCGATGATTGCCTCCTTGACTTACGGATGAAATAAATGAAGATGGCAAGCAGAATAAGTATGATAAAAGCAAGTACACACGCAATTATCACTACCACTTTGAAGACAGCTCTTGTAGGTTTTTTCCTTGAAGTTCCAGATGAAGAGTTGCCTGCGCCAGAAGGACCACTTGGAAGTTGTAAGCCATTGTTTCCAGGAAAGAAAGAAGACTTTGGAAACCTCCTTAGGTTTTCAGGGACTGTCCCAGAAAGATCATTATATGAAACATTGAAACTCTGAAGACTGTTGGGCAAGCTGTTGGGAATGACACCTGTGAAATGATTTTGGGAGATATCTAATGAGGTAAGAGAGTCATGTCAGCCATGGATGTTGGTAAGGAACCAGATAAGTTATTTGCTGCAAGATTGAGGCCTTGGAGACTAGTCAGTTGTGCAAGTTTATCAGGGAAATAACCTGTAAATTTATTGTGGGAAAGATCAAGAACATGAAGACTAGACTGGGCTGAGGATGGATGGGAGAAGTCAATGGCACCAGTAAACAAGTTGCTTCCAAGGTAAAGTTCTTGTAAAGTGGTCACTGTCAGAATATCAGGCAAAAGAGATCCATCCAATTGGTTGGAACTAAGATCGAGTACTGTAAGTTTCGGATATTGAGTCAAGACCTTTGGAAGAGAGCCACTAAAAGAATTGCGAGAGAGGTTGAGATGATTCAAGCGAAGAAATTGTGGAGTGACCTCAGGTATGTTCCCAGTCAGTCGGTTACTGCTTAAATCAAGAAATTCAATATTTCCCCATTTGGCTATTCTGGTCAAATTCCCCTCGAACTGATTGTTCGAGAGGTCCATGAAGATACAACTTCCGGTGACCACAGGGAGTTCTCCAGTGAGCATATTTGATGAGAGATTGAGAACTTGCAATGTAGTCGACGTGATCATGCTTATTGACCCTGGAGCATGTTAAAAAAGACCAACCCTATAAGAATACAAAGAAAATGGACGTCTAATGGTTTATCATTACATAAAAGCTAAACTAACATATAAAGTTTTTAAACACAAAAACTAAGAACAAATCTCAAGATATACCTGAGAGATTGTTAGCACTCAAATCCAGCTCAGTTAAAACCAAGGAGTCTCCTTTCAATAAGTCATTAGGAACAAACCCAGAAAACTGGTTATTGCTGAGCCTGAGGACCTGGAGTTCATAGACAAAATCAAGTCCAGGCAATTCTCCAGACAGTTGATTATAGCTTAGATCCAATACCTCCACATTTTGAAATATCTGCAGCTCACTTTCAACAAGCGACCCAGTAAGCTGATTGTGACTAAGATTCAAATGTTTTATACTCTCCGACAGACCTGCCAAAAACTTCTTTTGTGAACTAGAACTAGTCAACAAATTTCCACTCAAATCTACAAAGGATGCATTTGAGAGGAGTAAAAATTCAGCATCCAAATGACCATCAAGAGCATTTCCATGTAAGTCAAGCACCTTAAGACCGGCTATTGAATCAAACCCTTCGGGGATTTTCTCTGTGAAGTCATTAGATGATAAATTGAGATACACAAGATTAGTCAGCTTCGTCAATGAGTCTGGCAATGGCCCGGAAAAGGAATTACGGCTCAAGTCTAATGACCGAATCAAAGGAAGTCCTGAAATGGAATCAGGAAGCGGGCCAGAGAAGTTGTTACCAGATAAAGACACATTCCGCAAGCTCTCCAACTTCCCAATCCCAGTTGGTAAAGCAGCAGAGAAAAGATTATCTGATAAATCAAGGAATTCAAGGCTTTTGAAGTCGCCAATATTGTCAGGAATTTTTCCAGTAATGGAGTTTTTTGCCATTGAAAGCTTTGCAAGTTTAGTCAGGTTACTGAATACACCCAAATCGACGTCGGCTGAGAGACTCAAATTATCAAGGACTATGCCAGCAACATTTCCACCATTACACACAATCCCATTCCAAGAAGAAGGGCACCCATTGAAATCAATAGATTCTTCATTCCATGAGTTGAGTACAAAACCCGATGGATCATGCTTAACACCCTTCTTGAATTCAAGCAAGGATAGTATATCCTGAGAAGGAAGCTGCCCCGTGGCAGATATAAGTAGCAGTGATAATATCACAAACTTCAATAGCATGATTCAAATACTTCCACCTAATCACCCCCAAAGACCCCAAAAAGGAAAAAAATGAACTCACAGCAACCACAACAGCACAACTATATAATAATATGAAGCCCCAACTCTACAAAGACAAAATCACAAAGAGGACAAAATCTGCCTACAATCAACAACCTATGGAAAGCTGAAAACAATGCACAATAATTTAACTCATTTTTGCGACTCAACTTCACTAGTGAACACTCCAAGCATGTGAAAAGAGCTAGCTTTACATGAAACCCACTACGTTTCAACATGAAAAACACACCTTAATTATTTCTTCCTAATGCAAAAAGGAAAAGGAAGCAAAATACTAGAACTGGCCATGAACCTGAGGTAAATCATCCAACGGCCATTCAAACCGTCTTACTCTAAGCTCCCACGAGCCTTTTTAACTACGGAAAACGCTTTTTTCCTTACCAAGGTCCAAGATCCCTCCTTTACACCAAATGGAGGTTCACAAAGGTCTTTTTCACTAAGAACTAAAACACCCAAATTTTACAAAAACAGGAACTAAACAGTGGACCATGAATACAGTGTAAAAATGGGGTACATTACTCAGGTCTCAATAGCTACCAAAAAAATATTAATAACATTATAACCACAAAGAAACTGAAAATGGGTCCTCAAGATTTCAAGATGGAGTATTGTATTGAATATGAGGGACCCAGAAAAATATATTCATTTTTAAAAAAATACCAATAACTTCTTTCATTATCAAAACCCTAAAATGTGTATTTTGATACTAGATAACAACGAAAGGTAAAAACTTTATATAAGAGAAACATGACTTTGTCCTGTAACTGACTCACTTTCTGCAGTTCCACGAGTCATGTGGGTGTGAGTTAATTAAATTATAAAGTCCATATTAATTTTGTTTTCATTTGATATTGATAATAAAATAATCCAAAAGAAGACCAAATATAAACAAAAACCCTAATCAGGGTTTTTGTAGTCTTTTAAGGTTGTTTTGTTGTCAGTTAATGGAGGGAAAGTAAATGTAAATTTGAATAGTTTTATGGGGAAAGGACATGTTTGCCCGCCAAAAAAAGCGGGTTTAGAGAGGAAAGGAATCTTGAATATGTTTAATTGTTTATTATATTTCTCTCTCTTGTTTTATTTATCCTAGTGGACGTCATATTGTTCATCAAATGCACTTTATGAATGAAAAAAGATTACTTTAAGAAAATCTCAACCACGTTCTCATGTTTTACTACTTTTCGAAAATCTCTTTAAGGTAAAGTTTTTATCTTTTTGCCAATAAGAAAAAAAGGTTAAATATGTATTTTTTTATTATCTAATAAGTCTTCTTTCTTAAATATTAAATTATAAAATTACAAAATATATTCCATATTTTGAATTACAATTTGGCAAAAAAAATAAATTACGATTAAAATATTGTTGTGGATCATTATATTTTTATATACCCATCAATACTTTTGGTTCTCAGAAATATAGATATTACATGAATGCAAATCAGCATAAAAATTGCATTATTAATGTACTTGTAATATGAGTGTCTAAAATGATTAATTATATGATAAAAGGCTAAATATTTAGTATCTTATTATTAGAAAATATTTTAAATTTAGACTATGAAATGACATTATAACATTTAAAATTCAAATTATAATCTATATATAACTATCTCCTATTGACTTGTTTTTCTTTTAAGAACAGGGCTGACTTACTGATTTTACAGAGATATTTATTTATTTACCTATTTATTATAAAAAAATTTTACGCAAATATCAATGATTTAGAAATAAATAAATATCATTACAAAATTGCATTTGAGACATGAGATTTTTATTTTACACAAAACTCACATATTTAAAATGTGATTTAGGGATGCAGAGAGTTTTGAAAATCAAAATACTAAATATAATTTTTTTAAAATTTTAGAAATCACGAGATAATAAATACTATTTGAATTCTCTTTTCAAAAACAAAAAAGCCAAAAATTGTATGTCATAAAAGCAATTTTTATATTTCTTTTAAAATTGCTATTGTCTGTAATATTGGGTTGATAATATGATAATTAATCTTATATAATTTATATTTTAGTAATTTTTTTATAAAGTAGATATACATGTACAACACTTTTTTTTTTCTTTTCCAGTAAAGTATTACAGCCAACTTTACATAATATACTGTTTCGCTTTTAATTAGTAAAGCCTTCAACGTGTATTTTGGTTGGATTAAACAAGCAAGATTTTTTACTATGTGTTTATTGAAGGAAAATGTGAAAGAATGATTTTAGGAAGAAATCTTTTCACAAGAACAGAGGAAACTTCTTAAATTACAGTTTTAGCCTTGCCAGCATAGCTTCAAATATTTTTTAATTTAACATAATATCAATGCTATTCTTTCACTACGAACAAAATTTTTTTACATTTTTATTCCATCAGCCCACCAAACAACATTACAAAAAAAAAATATAAATAAATAAATAACAGATAACTTCTATCTGATTTTCCATTCCCTCGTCCTCTTTTTAAACTCCAAACATCCAAACATATGAGTCTGCATGGAGCCCAAAACCTGGCTGAAATTGGTTGCTTTGTTTTAACTTTGTAGCAATTATTAACTTGGTTGACCGGGAGGTTGTGGGGGGTGGGCTTCGGACGATAGAAAACCAGAACTGTTGGATTATTGTCTTCATTCTCGTCTTGGGCAGAGCAGGTGTTTTTATTTATTTTTTATTTTTTTAAGTTTTATGAGATTCGTGTACGTAATTTTTGAAATTTCACTGTCATGGTGTCATGCACCAGTTTTACTTTACCTACTAAAAAATAAATAATGCAAATATATCTTTTGAGATATTGATTATGATACATATAAGTTTAAATGTTTTACGTAATTTTTAAAATATGCAGATAACCTTATAATTATTTTTAAAACTTCAAAAATTACCAGGATTTAGCAATAGTATGGGGTCTATTCACATATTTTTAAAAAACTACATAAAAGAAAAACGCTACAATTTGAATCTTTCAAAAACCTTTCTTTTACCTACTTGCACTGTTATCACCACCCGAAATGTCGGTGTGTAATTTGAAATAGAAAACATAAGAGTTTACACACTTGCGACCAACTATAAAATTTCACACGTCCTTTTCCCCTTTTTCTCCGAATCATTTATCATAGTGCGTACATATTGGGAGAGAGTATATACACATAATACCTATACAAAGAAGTTATCAATCTTACGGTCTGTATGGTTTAGTTAACCGATTCATGATCTTATTTTTTAAATCAAATCATAATAATAAGTTTTTTTAAATTTTAAACCTAAACTAATCCATTATTAACAGTTAACTGTATTAGTGGTTAATCATTTTTCAGGTTAATATTTTTTGTTTTTGTTTTGTAACCATTTAATATAATGGTTAATCAAAAATGATAGTTAACCATATTTTCAATTGGTCAATAAAAAAAAAAACCCTTTTGTTTCATAATTATATTGAGAAATTGAAAATTAACAAGTTTAAGTTTACAAGTACATTCAAAATTTGCAAATCAACAAATTAAATACAGAAAAGAAAGACTAAAGAGAGAAAAAGTGATCAGGGTTTCAATTCATCTATTTATATATTTTAAAAAATTAATTATATATAATATTTCATATATTTATAGATATCTTATTGATTAACCGTAACCTTTGGTTTCTTGTTGTTTCAAACAAAAACCAAAAACAAAAAAAAAAAATCCATGATTTTAAAACAAAATTGATTGACTAGTTAATCATTTTTTGGATTGGTTTTCTAATTTTTGTTTGGTTTCTTGGTTTGATTGATTTGCTCACCCCCTATCAACCTAGACAAGTCCTATACGCAACCTGTTGCAACTTGAACCAGCGGGTCCAAAACACAAACCCAACACAGTTTAGTTGAGTCTTGGCCGGTAAAGGATCTGCTAAGTCTCTAGTTCTAAGTAAGTTCACCTACTACAAAATCGTAGATCCTGCAGTTCGACAGTTCAGGACCTACCCAACCTACCCTACCCCCTAGTAGGGTTGATTTCAGGTAGAGCTATAAGCGGGTTGAGACTACTTATGAGTTATTTGAGTTTAACTTGATAATAACTCTAATTCAACTCGATTGCAATCCAGTTGACTTCATATTCAACCTATTCAAGTAATTATCAAGTTTGAGTTTTAGACTACTCAACTCGAGTAGCTTGCGATCCTATTCGAGCTTTATGTATTTTTATTAAAAAAATTATAAAACTTATGTTTTCTCATTTTTAAATCCTATTTTTGTATCTTTTTTTTCCTTTTTTTCATTTCCAAATTTATTATATTTAAGATTGGTGCAATTAAAAATTTATTCCATTCCTAGCAACTTATTGTTCAATCCAATTTATATTTATAGGAATACTTGAGCCTAATTGAACCAAGCTTGAACTTATCAAATATCAATTCAAGCTAAGTTCAAGCTTGAAAATTAAAGCTTGATCGAGTTGGAATTTGATTTCGAGCCTCAAGTTTTTTATTCGAGTTAAGTTCAAGCTTGACTCTGTATCGTCTCAACTCAGCTCATTTACAACCTTAATTCCAAGTTTTTAATTTTTTATCCCAAACTTGGGGGTGGAACCCAACCCAACCCAAGTCTAGGGACGTCTAAACCTGCCACGTCTCGTTAGCAATCCTCATACTAAGTAGGATATAAGGCCTTAATACACTTCTTTTCTTTTCTTTTCTTTTCTTTTTCCTTTTTTTTCGTCTGTACAAATACATTTGAAAGAACAATTTTGCTTTAGGGAAAATGACTGAATTTAATTATATTTAGAATAATGATAATAGCTTTATTTCATTATATTTTACCCATATCACCAATTCATCAATTGTACCATATTATACATATAAATATATATTTATGAAACAGCCCTTTACACCTTTGAGTAAATAATAAAATACATAAAACAAGTATAGCAAGTAAGCTTATTTTTATTGTCTTCTGCCCATCAAATGCATAAGTTGAATATTTTGAAGCCATAATCATATGCCATAAAAGAAACCGGTGGATTTAGACATCTCCTGGTTCGAGTCCAAAAAAATGACCCAAAACTGTCTCGTGAGAGTGGCGGGGGGGTAAGATCCGTGGATCCGTCAATTTACAGGGTGGGTCCAACCCGTATATTTAAAAAAAAAAATCATAAGCCAAAAGAAAATTTTTTTTCAACCAAAAATCAAACGGATCCTTTGGACTCGCCAACCCTGCAGTCCACAAGGCGGGTTCTACCCGTCCTGCTAGGGCGGGTCCAATGAAGGATTCACCGGGGCGGTTCTCCTAGGGTCCTAGTTGGGACCTAACCTGAGGAGATGTCTAGATGAATGTGGTTTAATTAAGTTTGGTTCTTTACATGGGGATAATTCTTGTACTTTTTTAATATCCTATAAATGCATTCATGAACTGAAATGTTCTGTTATATTATTTTTACCCGAATTTAAGAGGAACAAACATATTTTTTTACGTGGGCATCCACTCTTTAGTTCCGGAGGAAAAGCTTTAATCATGTGGGTTCTTTACTTCTTTCTTCTATTGATGACAACTGAAACATGAGATGAAATAAAGACACACTTACATGCAGCAAAGTTGATTGAGCTGCTGATGAGATTTGCAAATAATTCAACAACATTAGGACCAGTTTTGGCATCTTATGTGAAAAGATAAGAAACTCCACAAGAAACAGTGATGAGAGATGTTAACGTTACTAAAGTTTCTACCAAAAAGTGCTTTTGGGATAAAAATTATGGCCATACCACAAAGGGCGTAGATAAGATGGTGTCTTTGCATTATGATTAACACACTGTAAATAGAATATACTAGAAAGTCGGCAAAAAGATTAGTTGTGTAACAAGGCGTTGTTAAAAATAAGTACGCTGATAAATTGATGATATGGTAATAGTTCAAACAACATATCAAAATAGACAAAATCACTTCATTTTAGTTAAAAAAAAAATAAATCAAAACATATGATTAGGCTTGATTTCAATAATAAAAAAAATCTATAACATAATTCCATTTGAGGGGCGAACTGAATTGAATCAGACCATACCTAAATTTTTTTTCAATCTAACTCATCGATATTCTGATTAAATCTCAGACATTATACATGCGTCTTACAAGAAAAAAAAATTATATAATCTGTAATAAAAAAAAAAGCTTAGATCGTCAAATGTAAATGTCTCTCTCTTTTCTCATACTAGAGTTTCTTCACTAAGGTTTGGAAATTAAAAGAAAAATTGTAGTGGGGTGGATCTGACCACAATAGTCATGTCCGTGCAGCATGCATCTCGCACTGCACATGGTCTCAAAGAAGTGACGTGAAAACACATGCAAAGAATAACTAAGAGTAAGATGGTAGGGAGGAAGACCAGACAATCTCAGGAAGCTTAAACGTACTAGTGACGGAAGGAGAGCTACATAGCATCAACCCTATTGTTCTAGAGGAAAGGCCATGTTCTTTGCTTTGAGCTTTGTTTGATATCTTATGAAAGTATTCTAGCAGCATGACACATTTCTGTTAATTTTTGTCCCAACTAAATGAGGAGAAGCCCTTTATATTTATAGAGCTTGGCTCCCACTAAACAAAACGGGTTCTCCTAATAGTAGATTTCTCCATGGGCTCTCTGATCCATGGAAGACTTCTTTAAGTGTATGAGCTGCTTGAGAAAGATTGAGAACAGATAGATCAGTCTAGTACAATGGTTTCTACTTTAAGTCTACCATATCAAATCTTTCTCATCTCAATTTCATGGACTTTACTTTCTAGGCCTATCACTTAGCTTAAGAAGTCAAAATCCAGATTTAGCCCTCTTCAAAAATAAAAATAAATGGAGAGATTAAAAGGATATGCTCAAGGTTGTTGATAAAGTTCACACATAATTAGGGATTTTTGCTTACATACATATAATGTAGAAACCAATGAGGTGTTTAAAATTACTATTAAAAAAAATAACGACTTTATTAAAGTGACAAATAAAGATCAAATCTTTGTAAAAGCGTCCTAACACAGTCCCTTTTCAATTTGTTGTTCTTTAAATCATGAAAGACACTTTAGCTATCCCCTGTGTATTGTAGAAAATTGAGTTTAATCATGGCAATTCATTGTCACGTGTTTATAACAGTTAAGTTGTAATTTTATTTATTTCAACACATTATACCTTCCAGCCGATAAAAGAATATATATTTTACTTTAAAAATATTCATTAGTGAAATAAGTTTAAATTTTTTTTTTATGTCAAGTGGTCAAATAAATCATTTAAATGTTAAAATAAATATAATAATTTGTATATTAAATTTTTTAATAATATAATAACGGTTGTGTGTAAATCTAAATTGTTAAATAGTAGACAAGAACAATTCTATTAAAATCAAAGAGAAAACCATTCTATTTTATTTATTATTGAAATGAGTTTCATTTCTTTAATATGTTTCTTTAAATTGGGCATTTTAATATGTCAAGTCCATAGTTTTATAAACTTAATTAGTTATTATTTTATGCTTAATAGTTAGTAGTGGAACTAGTGGTATACATATTTAGTCTCTGATCAATCTTATTTTATAAAACCTCGATATAAATTATAAGATAAGTAATATTTTTCCTTAGGAAACCATAGTTGACGAATTGTTGACCATAAAATGAAATTGAAATTTAAAGTGATCAAGTTCAATCATGGCATTAATGTTTTACTTTTGTACTAAAATGTGGTGTTAATTGTAATCTAATAGCTTCTTAACTAGTTTTATGATGCCTATGAAAAACCAAAAAGATACAAAATGATTCCGGTGATTTAGGTAATAACCAATGATTACTAATGTATGTGTTATGCATTACTTATTAATGTACATGTTCACTTAAGACTACTTGTCGAGCATTCACTCATCTTCTCAGAAACTTTGTTTTTCAGGTTTAAAGAAGTTTGCATGTAATGATAATGGCATCAAAGTGATGAACTGGGTCCTTTGCTAGCGCATAGAAACGAAGGAGTTTGTTCAGGTTGTAATAGTTTAACCATATAAAAGGACATATGTTTTTAATTCTTCGTTATATTGAATATGTTTTGGAGTTATCTAATATCAAAGATTTCAAAATTATATATATTCAAGATTTAAAAATTTGTCCATGTAGTTGTTTTGACACTTGACATATATATATTATGATTAATGTCATGGATCGTATATGAATGTTAGTAAAATATTCAATTAGATATACGAACTTTGAAATTAATTAATTTAGTACCTGAAAAAACTTTTCGTACATACCAATAATACCTTTGTCAAGTTCTTTCGTATATTAAATTGATCAATTTCAAGATTTTTCAAGTACTAAATTAATCAATTTCAAAGTTTAGATATTAAATTGATTAATTTTAAAGTTTAGTTATCTAATTACATATGTTATCAAATTTCAAGTACCATTTATGATATTATCCCTATATATTACAGTATGACATGTGGTAGACTACCAATGTCCTTCAGTTTGGAATATCACACAATAATTTCCTTAAATTATGTAGGAAGATATGTAAAATATAGCCGTACAAGTTAGGGTACCTTTAATCTACCTTTTAAAAACTATTAAATGATAGTGAAGAGCACTATTAAATTTCTATTTTTAAGTTCAAAATTCTTGCTAAAAAGAAAATAAGCATATAGATAACCAAAAAATATATATATATATAAAGACAAAATTATGGTAGAAGACCAAAAATCTTAAGCGTAAATTAATTATTTCATCAATAAGATTCTTTTAGACAAAATAATTAAGAACTCTGAAATAATGGAATGACTTTATTGATTCATCCCAACTCCTTTACTTCTACTTCTATATTCTATCAATTTTTTATAGATCTATTTTTAGTTTTCTAGAGACAGGATTTTTACAAATTTGTATGATGTTTGTTCTTACTTTTCTTTGTTTCAAATCATTAGTTAAAATTTCATTATTATTTTCTTGATTTCATCTTTTTATTCTTTCAATTACTAGCATGTGCTAAAACAACTTCTATTGGAATTTCTATTCCATTTGGGTAGTGATACCATTGGTATAATAATCCATACATATAAAAGCATAAATGTAAAGGCTGAATGTCAAAATTTTCACCTTTCTAGGATGTGAGTACACTTATAAATACCTATTAAATTTTGTAATTTCAAACTATTATGTAGACTTTGATGGATTTAGGTTGAACAAAATATCCTTCAAAATTATAATATAACAAAAAATGCAACTTGATAGGTTTTATAAAACACCAGGTTTTATGGTAGTTGATTCCCGAGGGTGGAGGATAAATTCTAGTTCTAAAATTTAAGAACAAGTACACATAAGATAGGGTATATGAAACCTCATTTCTTATCCATCTTATGCTTGCTCATTTTAATATATCATTTAGGAACATAAAATTTCATATGTAGAATTTAAAAAGAAAAAGAAAATACCACAAGTTAGAAAAGTAATTTCGACATCCTCCAAACAAGAATATCATCTACTATTTTGAAGAAAATCACGATAGAACGAGGTGTGGATTTCAAGTTTGGAAATGAACTTGTCTATTCCCATTCTTCAATTTTGATTGATTTTTCCATTTAGCTGTTATCACGTACAATACTTAAAATTAAAATAGAGAATAAGACATTATAATAATATTATAAAAGTAAAAGTATAAACAAGATCAATCATCAGTTTAGAAATCAATGGAAATTAATTCTTCACTTATTGATAAGTAACTTATCAATCCTTATTAGTAAATTATGAGTTTCTTCGTATGTTGTCCATGCATTTTAAGCAATTCTTCTTATTATTTGAAAAACTCCCTATTTTATTTGTGGATATCTTTAAGATAGCTTTTTAACATTTTAAAACATTATTTTATTCATCGTCACACTCTACTAGTTAAAATAAAAAAAAAATTAAGGGAAAAAGAAAAGAAAGAGGTTTTCTTTCTGAGCTGCTACTATGATGTACGCTGTAAGAAACTTATTTGATTTCTTTTTTTTTTTTTTTTGGCCGAGAAGAAACTTATCTATTTAGTCCATTGTTTTTAGGTTATTTTTTAATCTTATTTTTTATCGCTTCAAATTGACTGTTTGTCAGAAACAGATAAAGATAAAAAAAAAATATTTTTACTCATAAACAGATCAAAATAAATAAAATAAAAATATAAATCAGATAAAAATAAGATACGAATAAAAATCGAAGAATCGTCGCCACCTAACATTGTAGCCAAAACCAATGTTAGCATCGATTTTAAAGGAGCAAGAAAGAGATGAATGCCACGTGGAAATATTGTCAGGCTAAAAGTACCCTACGGAGGAGGGCATTTGCCCAGAAGTTCCAAGTTAATTTACTACTAGAGGTGAAGTTGGTGAAGACATAATAATGATAAAACTTGGACCATTGGCATTATGGATGGACACCCCCTTTAATGGACCCAGCTTGTGCATCAGATATTTCATAACATAACACCACTGTCTCGCCAAGTTGGGCCCATGGACACTTCTTATTCGGTATAGAAGACGGACGGCATCAACACTCGGCCGTTTGCTCGCAGTTATTGCTCCCCTTTTGCAGAGAATGACAATTCGATTTGGTGTTTTAATTTCGTATTAAATTTATATCCGTAAGGATGCATAAGGTATGGAATTTATTCATACTCTAGCTATATGTATGGGTTTTTAAATATTAAAATTATAACCTTATTTGTAATATGTAAAAAACCGTTTAAAAATATAACTTTTTATATAATATATGTTGATAGGCTATTTTTGACATGAGCCTTTAGGCTTAAGCCGGCTTATTTGGATTGTGAACCGAATTATTTAAACTCTACATGATCCATCGTGGATCTTGTTGCTAACTATATAGAACCTAACTGAGCTGTTTTAATTGGTAACAATTTGATCGGTCATTGAATGTTGCTGATCATATACTCTAAAGCGTTTCTAGTGAAATTTCGATTAATTTTACCAATCTTGCACCAGTTAAGTAATCTATGGGTGCATCCCGCTATGTTTAGCTCACTATTACCCTAAAATCTCAAAATCTATCATAATGGAAATATACACTTTCTAATATATAAGATATACTTGTTAGCTATTAAGATCCACTTTCTAAATCCACTGCAACAAGAGCTTTTATAAATAGTCCTGCAATTCTCTGATAGGATCATCTACACACACAATCCTTCTTTACTTTACAGTTTACACCACCCGGAATGCTTTTATGGATACTGACTGAAGCATCAAATCGCCCAACTCCATTTGTGAGTTATTTGCTTTGCAGGCCCAAATATCTTTTATGAAGGCCTAACAATCTAATCCTCTACTGGCAAAATCTTAGCACAAACAATATATATAATATTAAATTATCTTGTGGAAGCTATAATTATTTACTGTCGTAATTTCATATTAATCGAATTTGTGGTAATTTCCTAGTAATTTGAGAATAAAAAGCTGGTAACAAAATACATAGTACGACAAAACAAACAAAGCAGCAATGGTGATTCAGTTAATATCCACATCTTCAAAATTTTGCAATTAGATTCCTCGTTTCAATCTATATGTTTAACATTTTTCAATGATTGAAAATAAGGAAATTATTGAATTAAAAGTTATAAAATATGGACTATAGAATAATGTAATGATGTGTAAATGATATATAGGATGTCCTGATGGAGCAGGTTTTAGAAAACTAAACTTGGAACGTTTTGTGATATTCGATATCTATTCGATTAAGTATGATAAAATAGGATATCCTGATTGACATTAGTTATTCTTCTTTTTTCTTCACAGAATAATTGCAAATACATTTGATTGAAATTCATAGGTTGAATAACTATTACCCAAAAAAAAAAAAAGTGCAAATGGAATAATTATACTACATAGATATTAACGCATTGGACTATGTGGGTTCTAAAAGGTTTTAAATGTTATAGGTTTGAAATATCATTTGAACCAGCTTTATAAGATATTGTATAAAATATATAAAGTTTTTATACCTTATATCTATCTTAAAAACTTGTATTCTAACGTTCCATCTGGGACAGTAGGCTATATAACTATCTTGTAAAAAATTTTAATTAAGCACAATAAACATAAAATGATATGATATTTCTACCTTCTAAATTTTACTAAAAGAAAAATTAAAATAAACATATAAGTTATAATTCAAACCCAACATTTAAAGAAACCCTAAAACATTTCCCACAGCATTTTCACTTGCTTCTTTCGTGTCATTTTTATGTTATAATTTTTCACCTTTCTAATCTCATCTCGTTGAATGTTGTATTTGTAAAATTATTGTAATGTATCTGGTGTTATATATTCTAAGCAATTGGACTAAACTAATAGATTGTAAGATCGACACAAATAATGGGTATGTCTTCTTCATGGACATATTAATTTTTTTTTTCACTTTTGTTTGTAATATTTTCATATAATGTCACTTTCTTTAACTTGTGAAAGGTGTACCTGACGCTATAAGTCATTGAAATCATCAAGTTGTTAAAACTTTTGCTTAGAACATTAATATAACAAAAATAAAATAATAAAAAGAAGTTCCATAGGGTATAAGTGGGGTTATTCCATATTTTTATAGGATAGGTTTCATAGATTACATGTCCATGATATGTTATGACTCATATATATTATATTAAGGAGATAAATGAGTTAAATAAAATATAAACTATTAGAATTTAATGAGATATCAATCAGAGTATTATTCAATTGTAGTTAAATTGAGCTTAAGTTCAAATAAGTCAAGTAATTTATAGAATTAAGCTCCATATATGACATTCGGTTGAACAACCTCACTTGATTAAGCTTAAAGTTGAGCTCATGTATAAATCATCATTAAGTTAAGTTTAGGTCATAGTACTTGTTATGATCCCACATCGATTCCATGAGAAATTATGCAATGGTACTTAAGCTTAGAGGATTCTCCCACATGATATACTAGCTTTTTTGGGTGGACTTTCTCTTGGCTTGATAGCTAATGATACTTTTCTAATTAAAAAAAATAAGCATAACTAAGTCAAGCTGGATCTCAAAACTTCAAACACAATCAAGATGGAGTGCTTTTTTTTTTTTTAATATTTTGCTTTTATATATTATTATTTTACCTCACGATCTTAACTTTATGCAATTACCAACCGAATAAACATTATCATAAACATGCAAGAGAGAATACATTCTTTTCTGGGGGGTAATTGATGCTCGTCGCCACATATTTTGTGTGTATCATAAGCTATCCAAATGAGATGCGTCGTTCATGGGTAAAAGGCTTTTCTTCGTTTGTATTTCAAGAGATGTGGCGGCAAGGGAAAATAAAGTTAGCTATAACTCACGACGTTGAAACAATACAACCAAAAGAAAAAAAAAATCCACCAACCCAACCGAATATGAAATTGATCTATTTGATAGTTTATCAAGGAAAGCTCAACTATCCCTAATATTTATCTCAACTAACTGATGAATATAATTAAGATTAAGTCAAGCTGGGTCTTAACATTATTATAATTAAAAGAAATATATATATATATATTTATAAAGATCAAAAAGATGGATTCAATCAAGTTGTGCTAGAATTCATTTAGTACCACCTAAGTAGTGTTTGAACTCATTGGATGTTTCTTCGAATCTAAGTTCAAACTCAATATTCTAAATTCAATCAAATTGGAGTTCAAGTTTAACACCATATCGTTTTAGCCTAATATATGTTTTTTAATGCAAATGTTAGACTTTTGACACAGCCACCCTAATACAAGTGAAAGGACCATAATTGGTTAGAACCGTGAGGTTAGGATGCGACCATTATAGTTTGGTAAATGCTAATTAAAATCATGGTGTAATTGAAACTTTTGTTTCCAATACTATAGGCATATGCTTGAAAGCTAATGATAGTGTTTCAAGAACATTTCTTCCCCATCATTTCCCCACGTTTTCTTTTCACTTCATTTGTCCACGAGGAGTGTGATCCGGGGCCACTTCATCCAACTATACAAGGTCTAGAGAAAAACTTGCTTTTGGGACAAAACTTTTTGCATAGAACGTATTGGCCCATATAACAACCAGTGATTATGTATCGCCTTTTTTTTTTTTTCCTTTAGGTTTTTTTAATATCCTATGGAATAATTATAATGGTGGTATGTATGCTTATAAGTGTGAAAAAATGATATACTATTAATGAATCATGAGCGTTGCAATATATAGTATATATATAAATAATTTGCTAGGTTATTGCTTATCCGCTTTAGCTTTGGCTAATCTATCATATAATGTAAAAAGTAGCTATAATGCAAATATAAGATATATGTTGGACACAAAAAGCAAATACAGGAATAACATTCAGAAATTAAAGTTGTTGGTATAGAATTTAGTGACACTCTTTATAAAAGAATTATAACACAATGTTTATTCACAATTTTCCCAATTAAAATGTACGTCTATTATGTGAACTTAAGTATAAATGTGCATTCCTTCGGTTATAGTTATCTGATAGGTGTATAAATGCCTTATTTTATCTCGACTTTATACTTATACTCAGTGTAGGTTTATGTGATTATGATAGAAAAATACTCAGGATTGGAGAATAAACATACGCATTGATGTCAAATGCAACGAATGAGAGGAAAAGTTCAAGAAATGACAAAAATCTAATAGTCAAACCAAGAAGATGACCCACCGGTGGGAGCTAAACCAATTACGTACGGATAAACTCTTCCTAGACATCTCACAGTTGTAAGTCGGGTCCGGATATAGATCCTTTATATATGGACCCGTAATCGCCCCAACTTTATGGTGGGGCGGTTCAAAAGCATGGATCTGCCGATTCAACACAGAGTGGGTCTAATTATCCGGACCCATTAATTTTTTTTTCTTTCAATTATTTAGAAGATTAGAGGGAAAAAAGAAAAAACAAAGTGTGTGATTCCTAATCTTTTACATTGACGCATACACTTAAGTATATTGGTTTTCCAGATTCCATTTTGTCAATTTTTTTTTTAATTGTTGGACCCTTGAGACTCGTTGGGCCCTCATGATGGACCCGCTAGAGGTTCCCCCAGTGGTTTTTAACCGCCTCGCTGAGGTGGGTCCAATATAGGCTCCATTGTGGCCAGTTAGGTCAAGTCTCTTCGAATCTGATCCGGGAGATATCTAACTCTTCCTATCACGGATTTAACCAATCTGATTGTTATGTTCTAAAACTAAAGGCATGACTAGTCTATTGTGTATTTGTATGCATGGAAGGAATATGCGAGGCTCACAGCTGCCACTATAATTGACATATTCATATGTTATTAATCTTGAGAAATACCCAACCTAAATCCATAAGTGAATCTAAAGTTTCATTGTCACCATGATCTCCAAAAATATAAAATAACTAGATACATTAGCCCACCAAAATCTAAATCTACATATGTTCCATAGTCATTTGAAGTCTTGAACTTTGAAGCACTAGCATCATTCTCATCTCATGCTAGAGGACATGGCCTACATAGTTATACCTATCAAGCATTGTAACTTTCGTTGCTAAAAATAGATGACTTAAACAAATTTGAGTTGTGAAACCTAGTATAGAAAGATTGCATGCAAAACACAATCACATGACATATTATGTACATGTCTAAATAGATATAGTAATGTACAAATAAAAACCATCAGCATATGCAAATTCATTTATCTTGTGTATGTAAGAGTAGTCAAGGCATAGCTCAATATCTGAAGGCTGTACATTTGGATTCCTAGAGTTTAAAAGTCAATAAAAAAACAATGTTTGATACTTAAAATCAAATCTTCTCATATTTGGTTCAGTACTAGTATTAGTCATCCAATTGTAATCATGCAATTCATCGCATTCTACTAGTATAACTCGTTTACAACTTCTCTATAAAAGAGCAGGCACGTATCATAATAATTAACCATGTTGACAACCCATCTATTTCCTACAATTCTAGGGCCTAAATTTACCAACCACTTCATCATGAGTACGTGCTGCTCAATAGGCAACGAGTGAATATCCAATCTATGACTTGCCTATCCTCTTCATTATGGCTTCCCATGTAATTCGTTTACTACTTCTAATTAAAAGAGCCAACCTATAACATAATAGTTAACTATATAGACAATCCACCTATTTGCTCGTGACAATTTTAGAGCGTAAAATTACGTATCACTTCATCTCAAATACATATCCCTCAATAGTCTATGACTTGCCTATATGGCCTCCCGTGTATGCATAACAATAAACCTCAATTAATAATTGAACACGACAGAGATTGAGGGAGATCTCTCAGTCATCGTGTTCTTATATTGATTTCACTATTTTACTACGATTCTCCTTTTTTGATCTCTCTAAACAAATAGTAATATATTAAGCAGATTTGAATGCTTCTATTATGAAAGAATCTATATTCTCTTTCCTTATAAGTAAGTAAGAGAGCTGCAGAGTGACAAAAGAAGAAACGAAGTTAGCACCAACTAAGAGAGGAGAAAAAAGACACTGTTTTTTTTTTTTTTTTTTACAGGATTTTTAGGTTTTCTAACAAAATGCTACGGTCAGAGTCCTCACATGGAGGAAGTCAAGGGTCTAATTACTATTAATTTTTTTAAATTATTTATGGTACTCACTCATGATGAGCTTAAGTCCCATGAAGGTGCTTCAAATGATCCAATATGAAGAAACCTTCAAAGGAACTAGTACAAGAGTTGAATGATCAATAGCAGGTTCAAGGAAACCGATCAACCAACATCCAATTCTTAATATTCTATAGGTGGTTTAGACTGAGCTAGCTAACATTCTATTCTCACCACATAATGTTTGAATCTTCCAACTCTACCATAATGAGAAACGTTTCACTCCTATGAAATGTTCCAACAAAATCTCGGTGAAAATTGTCTTAAATTCACACTATGTCAAACTTTGCATAGTGCTAACAAATACGACCCTTGTCTTATTTTAACAAAACCTAAATTTATTTTAGCGGTTATCTTTTTTTTTTTTAATTATCTTTTTAAGCATCTTATTAAGACTGTGGAAGTGAAACAAATCCGAGAAACTCATCGAAGACAGATTTGAAGGCGAAATCAGCAACTACAATGTCTATAAAATGTTTTCTTCTCTTTGTTCTATGATTTGGGTTGGAGTTTGGTTATACTTGGATGTTGCACTATTTATAGTTACAAACTATACTTTTTGAGTACAATTTAACACCGGTTGATGGATTAATCAATCGAAGACTTCTTTACATGCAGAGTTTTAATTAATAGTGAATCCTCATTATTTCATTTTATGAATTAGATTTTTGGGATTTCAAATATATGAGCAGAATTCCATTGCAAACCTCGATGCCCCCACTATCGCTTCCTGGAATCCTAATTTTATTGCCTCAGCGGTAATCAAACCCGATAGGCGATAATCCATCCACAATTTTCAATCCACCTAAGACAATACACCCAACCACCAAGGATTTTTAGGGTGGTTTTCGATGAACAAAGATTGTGGGCAGTGATGACAATTGTCAGCAAATGATGATAATGGATCATGCCAACGTTAAAAGTGCCAAAAATTGGAAGGAAAAGCTTGACTTTTCCGTTTCTTAAAAGGAAGTGGTTTTCCATCATTGCTCTTGCCCATAGGAAATGAGAATTGATCCACACGTTCCCTATTCGTAAATTAAGATGGAGAAAAAGAAAGATGCAAATAACACACTAAAACAACTCTATTTGAAAGGCAGCATTGCAAAGTCATAGGAACTATAATTTTTTATCAATTTAGTATCTCAATTTTCTTTTTTCCTTTTTTTTCATATTCAATTTCTGTGCTTTCAGTTGGTCATAATTCAATACCTGTACTTTTTAATACGGTTGTCGATTCGGTATATATCTTTTTTACAAAATTACATCCAAATTAATACACACTAGATTGCCAAAACATAAAATTTTAGTGAAGAAAATGTTAAAAATAAAAAACACCACCACCCTTGGAAGGCAAAAGAGAACAGTGTGTGCCGCCAATAAGAACATCTAAAATCATGCAACTACCTAGAAAACTGATCAGTTAAATCTCTCCATGATAGATCTGATGGGCGATATTCTAACTCTTATTATAATGAAATCTAAATAAATTTAACTTATAATCTTTCCGTAAAGTATTCTATTTCCCTTTTGTTATATCATTTTATTTAGTTAACATAGTTAAAACAAATTCATCCTTAAAAAGTGCTCTACTCCATATTTTGGAACCAAAAGCAAAAAATCCCTTTATCTTGTAATAAAATAAGCATAACAACAAGCGCAGCTTAACTAAAGAATTGAACATATTTCCCAGAAAGTAGCATCTAATCGCTGAATATGAGAAGGATATCACAAGCTTCAGATTTTTCACTTCTGAGTCCTGGTAAATGCCATTTTTTTAGTATTATTTTCTTTCAACTATGCATTAATATTTATGGGCTGCTTTAACAAATACCTGCTACACTAGTGCACCCACAAATAAAAATCCTAGCTTAGTTGGGTAAATTACACCCTTTTACAGAGATTTAGAAGCTCAAACTCAAACAGAACAAAATACCTCTCAAGAGCTGAACTCGTACCGAGCCTATGATGTTATATAATGATACAATAGTGAAACATGACCAGAGTGTAAGGGCAAAACATAGGTTTAATAACATTTTACTAAAGCTTGAAAAATTTCATGCTCACTACTAATCCTCAAACGACCAAATCAATGTGAGGCAAAAATGTTACTTCTACTTCTTGCCACCACCAGAAACATTAAACTTGAAGAATATTATGTCTCCATCCTGGACAACGTATGTTTTACCCTCCTGTCTATACTTGCCAGCAGCCTGCAAAGATGATCAATTTCTTACATCACCCATAACTTAAGGTGAGCAATAATGAAAAATGCAATAGATAAACCAGGGAGAAAATAAAAATAAAAAAAGAGGAAGAAGAAGAAGATAAGTATCTTTTAGCTTAAGAGCATTTGGCAACCTTTTTGCAGTCTCCAAAGGTCTCATGGCTATAGGTTAAGCTGTCTGAATACATAAATACTTTATAAAGCTGTACAGCACCAAGTGAAAAACCATGGCGTGGGCGACATGACATCATGGGGAAGAAGTTTCTTATAACGAAGACAAACAAACGACAGGCAATAGCTTAACCTTGTGCATCCACATATTCACATCCACAGTTGAGGAGAAAAAAACACACAGCATAACTGGATGTTTTAGTGCATAGCAGTTAGGGACAGCTTGATGAACTATCTAAGTGAAATTGGCTCAATCTTATCTAAAGGGAACACCCCCCCCCCCCAAACGGAAACGCTTACCTTACCAATTTCCTAGTTTTCTATTTGCTCTGACGAACTTTTGTCAATCACATACCACATCAAATAGATCATGTATAACAATATCTGGCATACCTTAACAGCGCTTCATTTCCAAGTTCCTTCAGATCTTCAAATTTCATAACCTAATATCATCAAAAGACCAGATCAGAGGCAAACAGCCATTGATGTTTAGAACGTGGTGATCGTGCTTAAACAAGTAAATTTGTTCAAATTTCATTCACGATTAAAAATATAGAATTTTTTATTGACACATCCAAAAAATACACCCAACCGTCATATTATTCAAATAATAACAAAAGATGGCAGTTAACTTTGATTCAATGGAGACTGCCAAGTACATGTAAAAACAATGGTGCCTGCTGAAATGATCAAACAACACAAGCAGCAAATAATGTCTGCATAGAACCGGTGAAATCAGTTCAAGGTACCATCATTCTCCAAAAATAAATTTTTATGTATTTGAGAGGAAATAATCACATCAACCGCTCAAAAAATTGATCGTGCATTTCAAGATATTTCTAATTTTTCTACCATTCAAGTTTTCATATCAGCAGCAAGATGAAGACAGAGACTATACAGTTACCCAAATATCAGAAGAAATACCTCAGCACATATAAATCCTTTCTCAAAATCAGTGTGTATTGTTCCTGCAGCCTGGGGTGCTTTAGATAGTTCCTAATTTGCCACATTTACCTACAGAGTAAATTATGTGACACTATTAATAAAAAAAAAATCAGACAAGTGCATGCATGATGCAGCAATAAAAATATTTTTCTAAATCAAATAACTATACCTTTGGTGATTAGGACA
>JAMXBD010005067.1:0-28677 GCA_024138025.1 Combretum micranthum
TTTCTCTAACAGGTAATCGACATTTGCGAGCCAAGTAGGGTGCTCGATTGGTTTGATAAAGCCCGCATGAAGCAACTTCTCAATTTCGTGTTTGATTTGAACCTCAACCTCAGGACGGAAAACTCGTTGTCCTTGCTTAATAGGAGTCGTGCCTGGGGCGATATTTAGTCTGGCAGCACAAACTAGGATCTAAACCTGGCATCTCATCATATGCCCAAGCAAACACGTCCCTATATTCTCTCAACAAATCAATGAGAAGACTTTTAACATCTTGTAACAGCCTTTGCTGACAAAATTGGCCGCGGCGACTCCCTGGACGCGCTAGATCCAATTCCTCAATTTCTTCATTCTGTGGCTTAATTTGATCTTGCATTTGTTGAGGGGCGGGTTGAATTTCTTAAATTGGTACAGGGTCTGAAGAAGAACAAACTTCCTTAGACCCTAGAAACCGTCATAAGAGATATACTCTTCGCCCATCTTCTCTAACATAACTTTCAACAGCGTCAGCTTGCTTGTTCTTCTTTTTACCTCCTCGACAACCAGCATTTTTCTCTTCTTTTGTTGGCCCTTGAATTTCTTCCCAAGTGGGTAATGGTACACCTGAAGCTCTAGCAATAGTTGTCTCACCTTCATCAGAGTACTCATTGAAGAAGGTAGATTCAATGAAATTTGCCTCATCGTGCTCGAAAGGATTTTTTGTAGCAGGAATAAATATATCCTTCCCTTTCCAATGTCCTTTGATACATTGATGCATCGTTGATGGCACTAAATGTGATCGTGCAGCCATTTCCTACCTATCAAGAGATGATAGGACACATGCGCATCAATCACGTGAAAGTAACACTACCACGGATAGGCCCAATCTTAAGATCAACATTAACTCTTCCAATGGTCTTTGTTGTAGTATGGCTAACGCCATTAACTGAAATGGGTTGCTTCACACCAAACGACGATAGTCAATACCAGCAGCTTCAAATGTATCTTAGGCATGATGTTGAGAGAAGAACCAGCGTAATGAATGTCCTCTTAACTAGATAGCCATTAAGTGTGCCTCCACATATAATGGTCGATTGTGATTTGGACCGTCTACACACATATCTGCATCAGTGAACAAGATTGCATTTTCATGTGCCGAGCCATTCTTTTGACTGGCTGCGCTGCACTACACTCGGCAATTGTCCCTTGAAATTTGCGCAAGCATAGTTGTTGCTGCAAGTCTTGCCTTCTCATCAAAACCAAGTAGATCAAAGAAATTTCTAAAATTTGAAGTCTTCAAAAGTGCCGTGGCAATGGGTGCACAATCATTTTCCTCAATTACATGTTGTTTTCCTTTTGTGTTACTTGCCTCAGCACGTGGTGTATCACTGGCCTCGATTATGGCAGGATCATGAATAACGACGTTGACAGCACCACGCTGATTGTTATGAGTTGGAAGTGGATTGTCCTAACATCGTTATTTTCAATAACAAGCTCTCCACTCTGCACTCTTTCGTTGAAAATTCTCTTCAAAGTAAAACAATCCCTAGTAGGATGCCCTACAATCCTGTGGAACCTACAAAACTTGGGATCATTCTTCTCCTCTTGAGTTGGTAAACGCTCTACCCTCGGAGCTTAAGATTTCCATCTCTCAACCATTGATCGAGATAGCATGCACTTTTCCCATCGAACAAGGATATGTTGGCACTTCCTTTGTTCTCTCACGTCCAGACTTTTCAACTCTTCGTTTCTCATCTTTGGGATCCTCACTTTGAGTTGCATTCACAGACGGTCCTCTTTTGTTAAAATTCACGCTTCCTCCTCTCTGTCGCACGACAGAATTGTTAGTCCTTCGCGCGTTTTCAACCAGAGTGGAGAATGAAGCTAAAGAAAGATTTTCTAGATGCACCGCGTATTCAGTAAACATGCCTTGGATACAAATTTTCACCAGCTCTCTTCATTCACATATGTCTTGGATGTCTAGTGAACGCTCTCTGAAGCGCTCAATGTAATCCATCAAGTCTTCCTTGGTCTTTTGACGGATTCGTCCCATATCAGTCAAGGTCACTCGTTCTTGTGTGGAGAAGAATTTCTCTAGGAACATTTTGCACATGGTTGCCCATGAATCTACAGATCCAGGGGGAAGATTCACGTACCAAGTGTACGCTTTCGCTGTGAGGGACTTAGAAAATTCCTTCAACTTTAAATCATCATTAAATCCATAAACCTCTGTTGTTTCAATGAACTTCAACAAATGTTCCTTGGCACTTCCCTTTTTACCATTGAATTGCATGAATTTTGGACTCACGTAGTCCTGAGGATATGGCTTAGCAGCAATACGTTGATTTGTATGGAGCTTGAGATCCAATACTCCCACATCTGACTTAGCTTGTATTTCCCTTAGGTACATGTCCAGATCTTCCTTCGTGATGAAAGTACCTTTAGGGTTAAAGTAGTAACTTCATGGTGTAGCTGGAGTGGCCGTTTGGAGTAAAGTTACATTGAGTTGAACAGTAGGTCCACCAATGACAATTGGTAGTGTAGCCTGTAAGGATGAAGATCCTCCGAGTTGAGCATGTAATGCAGGCTGGGAAGTTGATGGTGTTCCAATCTGAATTCCAGTGTTCATTACCTGAGGTGCAAGCGGTTGCGTGATTACAGGCTCTAATGGAGGGATTTGCTCTCCAACTCTGGTAGGATCTTGTTCAGGAATAGAAGTAGGATTAGCAGGTGAAGCAGCTTGAGGTGCCTGAGAAGCGCGTTGTTGCGTAACAACAACAGGGTTCAACGAAGTCGCACCTTGTTGCGTGGTAGCAATAGCAGCTATTCCAGGCAGGTACTGAGCAAATATTGTCATGAATTGTTGGAATTGTTTTGCAGACTCTTGCATTGATTGATTGACTTGCTTAGTATTTTCTTGCACAGCACGTAAGATCGCAGCATTGTCGATTTGAGCACTAGTAGGTTGGTTCACATCCTCAAGTGCTGGCATGTCATGTTCAGTAGCCTCGGGATCAACATTAAGTTCTTGAGTCGTACCCTCGGTGGGATCGGTAGGTCTCTTCCTTGGAGGTGCCATCACACAAGTGTTGATTTCCCTATCCCCAGTGGAGTCACCAAAATGTGTGGGTATGAATCCGGATGCAACGATCACGTGCGTGTCGCGTGACCTAGGGAAACAACACGTGATAGGATGATCAAGAGAGAATCGCGTATGGAGGAGGAGTAGGCAATCTCAATAGGCTCTAACACACGTGTGACAGGTAAGGAAGCTAAATAGCATCAACCTCACTGAGCACTATGGATTCGTGTATGTTCTTGAGTAAATTAAGTGTTTGATTCACCAAGACGGAAATCCGGCAGCACGACGGCGTTCGTCCCAGATTTCACCTTATCCAAATGAGGTAATGACTAAGGTATTTATAGAGAATCTAGCTGTCGATGTCGTCCGTCAGATGAGACAAACGACCGATGGCTAGGATGAGTCCCTCTCATTATGGATATGGATGTGGGCTCCCTTATGGACCCAGGCCCATAAGGCCTTCATTGTAATGTGTGCGAACCAATTTGAGAAAGGTTGGAATTGGGCAGGCCAATTCCAACGGACCCTACTCCAAGCCTTCCATGCCAAAACTCCCATGATCATCCCAATTGGATTGGGCCTAACTCTTTAAGCCCTGTCACATTAGTCCAAAGAGTTAAATCCAAATAATAATTAGGCTCAAGGCCTTTGTAATCAGATTTGTACATCTACAGTTATATTCTAATCTATTACCCACATCATTTCAATTATAACAAATGAAAATGTATAGTTATATATTTATGTGGAAATAATTTCTTATTTAGAGTTTTTGTTGGTAATAATTACTTAAATAAAATTAAACTAAAAATAATTATCAATGTACAGTATCGAAATTGCGATTTAAACGCGGGATGTGAAACATTATATATGTTGTATGTACATTACGATGAAAGAAAGCAATACATGCGCGTATTCAATGGGTGAAGGTCGTGTTGCTACAAGTTTGTTTCAGTTTGAGTCGTGTTCAGTTTTGGTGTCCTTAGGTTTTGTGGTCATGGAAGTTGGCGTGCTTGGCCTTGCCGAACTTCGATGATGTTAATGTTGATGGTGAATCGACTATGGGTGGAGGGCAATGAATGGCTTGGTCCGTTTTGGCTGGGATCTTGGAGTTGCATCTGTGAAGTGGCGGTAGATATGGGTGTCCAAGGAGATTTGAGTTTGGTGTCTATTCTGCTTTTTAGGGAGAGAGAGAGAGAGAGAATGGAGATTGGGGAAGATGATGCTGCTGTTTTGCTGTTTGTCCCTGGATTTTTTTTTCTAATGAAGATATCAATCATTAAGCATGATATATGTAAATATAATCTTTCTTACACACGATGTAGCTACTGTAGCAAAACTTCAAATCACGATCCCCATGAGTACATATGTGTAAATTTCAATTTCTCATTTTACATACATGATTTTGCAACAAGATTTTAATAATTAATTTCATTCAACTTATATTCTAATTATCTTTTTTAAATGGTAGACGTGTTAGAATCTATTTATGTGTCTTTTGTTTCAAAACATGGGCGAAGATAGTGGTACAACATAAGTTAGCTACAAGGACGTTCACAACATTCTCCTGCAGCAATGAAATTTTCTTAAGGATGTTGGGTCCTATCATTTTAGGATAAATTGAAATCACCTTTAACTTTCATGCTTCTGTATTTATCCACTTAACTCTAAATACAGTTATGTCTCGATCCTCCTGTAGAAATCTCATATCTGTGAGTCCTTAGCAACATTTACGGAGGCAAATTCATATTTTCAGTTGGATTGCGAGGTTTAAAGTTTAATATTTGAGAATATGTAGGATACAATCACATACACATGAAAAATCAAAGATGTGTTTTTATAATTTATCAATGTTCCTTTGGTATTCTCGTTACTATGAAATGGTTAGATATTTATAAAGCTCTTGCTTTTGGTTTTGGATTGTCTCATTCAAACCATGACAATGATGATCATATAACCGGGAAAACTATCATGAAATGTCAATAATGCAGTTTATCCTTTTAAATGGATGACTTTAAGAAAACATAATAAAAATTTTACGTCATTCTCCTTACGTGTTTGAGTAGATCCACTCTTTTATTTTCCTCCTTTAATTTAGACTGTGGTAGACTATTTGCGTTTTAATAAATGGAAAGGATCATGTGGGCTTTATTAATTTTCTTGGGTGATTACACTTTTTGACTGCCTTATTGTAACTGCTCAAGAGAAACTTGTTTTTCTTTTGTAAGGAGTGTTGGAATCTTTTATTAGCTATAAATATTTGGAATACATCCCATTGAGAATATCAGACGAATTGAAATTTCCTTAAAAACAAAAAAAAAAGTAGCTAGTGGTCTAGTACTGTGGCCATGGGGAGACAAATAAAACTTAAATTAATTTAGCTGATAGTAATTGACGTTGTTTCAAGTCATAAGGTAATTTTTAGAGCAATAATAATAATAGTAAGAAGAACAAGTTTGAGAAACAGTATCGACTAACCTCTGAAGAAAGTCTTCTTTTGAAATAGCCCCAGAAGAGACGAGGACTGCTCTATAGTACTTCAAGGACAGGAGAAGAAGGCGCGGAGTGGACAACATTAACAGAGACGCATTATGAAAGTTTCTTTATACGATAAAGAGTTGGTCGCCATTTTATTCTATGATAACTTAATCAAGTAATCTAATTATTCTTAAAGAACCAGGGGACCACATAAAAAGCAAAAGTGTTCATTATTCAGTTGTCGCTTGTGAAATAAGTCTATTATTTTTATGCTATGACTCCCTTTGTATTTCTAGGCGTGAAAAACGTGTGAATTTTTTTTTTTGGCCCATTTTACCATCCTCTGTTTGCTCCGAAATGTTATGTGGATCTTCTGAAATTCATGAAAATCGAAAACTATACCAAATAGACATTGATCTTAATGATTGGAAATATATAAATTGATCTTAGAAATTCACACTTTGAGTATAGAAGTACTCGCATGATGAAATATTATTGCGGTTTACGGGTGAAGAATAGAAAAATTATTCTCACGACTTTGTACGACTTTTGTAATTTACGATTTCAAGTAAAAATAAATAATTAAAATTGTGACATCTGTGAAGAGATTCAAGTGAACTTTCCTTATGTTTCCTCTGTTCTCGCATACATAGGAAGAAGAAAGAACTTCTGTAATGTTCGTATATTCTGAGGAAAATGAGAAAAGAATATATGGTAAACACTACAAAAGACTATATATGAGCCCTAAAAGATACAAACCATACAACTGTCAAACAAACTTAACAGCTGTCAAAACACAACTAAACTATACAAAGGCAGCTGTGAAATAACAAAACTGTACAAGGAAAATAATAAATATATGTATATTCTCACCCCCCCTCCTCAAGATGGCGTGATGAAAATCCCCAGCTTGGACATAGCAAAATGCAACTGTACTTCTGAAACATTCTTTGTAAGGAAATCAGCCAATTCAAGACGTGAAGGCACAAACACAGGAATAATAAATCCATCAGCAACTTGATGCCGAACAAAATGAGCATCAACGTCTATATGCTTGGTTCTACCATGATGACAAGGATGTTCAGCTAATAATTTGGCTAATTTATTATCACAGAAAAGTTTAATAGGTAAAGAAACAGGAACACCTAAGTCTTGAAGTACATAAGACAGCCATAACAATTCTTTAGTGGCAAAACTCATACTCCGATACTCCGCTTCTGTAGAAGAAGTAGCAACAACATTTTGCTTCTTAGTTTTCCAGGAAATTAAAGAATTTCCAAGTAAAACACAATACCCTGAAACAGATTTCCGGTCAAGTAAGCTAGCACCCCAATCTGAATCTGAAAAACAAGATAGTTCAAAAGAACTATGACTAGAATAGAACAATCCCACATCTATAGTTCCTTTTAAGTAACGAAGAACATGAAAAACTGCATGAAGATGAGCATCACAAGGATTGGTTAAGAACTGACTCAATTTGTGCACAGCAAAAGAAATATCAGGGCGTGACATGGTAAGATATAACAAGCGACCAACAAGGTGCCTATAAAAAGTAGCATTCTTCAAAACAGCACCAACATCAGTGTACAAAGAAGTACCAGCTGGTAATGGTATACGAGTGGGTTTAGCAGCACTTAACCCTGTTTCAAGCAACAAATCAATAATAAACTTGCGTTGATTAAGGGTGATACCTTGTGATGATCGAAATAATTCAAAACCAAGAAAGTAATGAGCAAGACCAAGATCCTTAATCGTAAAAGCAGATTGTAAGGCCTCTTTTAAAAACGTAATACCACTTTCATCATCTCCAAAAAGTATCATGTCATCAACATACAGCAAGACAACTAAAAATCCAGTGGATGAAATCCGAGTAAACAATGAATGATCATTAGAAGATTGAGTGAAACCTTGATTAAGAAGAAAGTTGGAAATCTCTAAATTCCATTGCCTTGAGGCTTGTTTAAGCCCATACAAGGACTTTAAAAGACGACAAACCTGCCCTGGTTGACCTTTGAATATCCTGGAGGTGGAAGCATGAATATCTCTTCATCAAGGTGACCATGTAAAAAAGCGTTATTTACATCTACTTGATGTAAATTCCATCCTCGAATAGCAGCCACAGCTAATAAGAGACGTACAGTCCCTATATTAGCAACTGGAGAAAAAGTGGAATGAAAATCCTTACCTTCAATTTGGGTATACCCTTTAGCAACTACTCGGGCTTTGTATCAAGCAACACTTCCATCTGGATTATACTTAATTTTGTAAACCCATCGACAACCAATAGCTTCTTTCCTGGTGGCAAATCTGTTAATTCCCAAGTCTTATTATGCTCTAAGGCTTGTAACTCAGCAGCCATAGCATCAACCCAATGATTACATTTAGAAGCCTCAAAATAAGAAGTTGGTTCTTTAACAAGTAACACATTAGCAACAAACACACAAATCAGATGGATATGCAGAAAAAAGTATCATGTGTAAAACAAGGATAATGAGAAGAAAAGTAAAAGAAGCAGCGTTTGAATGATGTACTGCATGAACAAAATCTTGTAACCAAGTTGGAGGACGACGTTCACGAATTGAACGCCTTAAGGAGGAAGAAGAAGAAGATGGAATAGTAGTAGAAGAATCATGAACAATATCAGTATTTAAAGAATCATCAGAATCATCTTCATTAGGAAAAGAAACAGAGGACTGAGGAAATGAACATACATCAGGTTGCACTTGATTCTTATAGGGTAAAACGTCTTCAACAAAAGCAACATCACGACTTACAAAAGTCTTCTTAGTGATCATATCATACATTATATAACCTTTCTGTCCAGTAGCATATCCTAAGAAGAGACATTTTACTCCTCTAGCAGCAAAATTTATCATTAATATGTCCCACATTAGTAGCAAAACATAAACACCCAAAAATACGTAGATGATCATAATGGGTGGTTCTCCAAATAATTTTCATAGGTGTTTTCCAACCTAAAATAGCCATAGGCATTCTATTGATCAAATAAGTAGCCGTTAACACACAATCTCCCCAAAACTCTTTTGGCAAACCAGCATGAAGAAGTAAAGCTCTAGCAGTATCAAGAAGATGTCCATGTTTGCGTTCAACACGACCATTCTGCTGCGGAGTATAAGGAATGGTCCTTTGATGGATTATTCCATGTTCTTGAAACAAATTTCGACAATAACGAGACATAAATTCCATTCCATTATCACTTCGAATAATTTTTGGGCAAACACCAAACTGATTTTTGACATAAGCGAAAAACAGTCAAAACAGAACCGACTTGAGACTTGTACTTCAGTAAATGTGTCCATGTTGCTCGAGAACAGTCATCAACTATCGTAAGAAAATAATGCTCACCCATACGTGTGGCCAAATGATATGGACCCCATATATCAATATGCAACAAACCAAAAACAATTCCAGAAGTATGTTCATTTTTATTAAAAGGAAGACGATGACTCTTAGCTAAAGAACACACATCACAACGAAAGTGTTTGAATTTAAGTTTGCACATTCCAAATGTTCAAGTTTGGACAAAAGGAATGCCCCAGTCGAGCATGAAACAAGACAAAGCATCAACCGAATCTGTGTTTGAAGTAACATGAAGAGAAGAAATTTTGTATCAGAAGGATGAAAGTTGGATTGCAAAATATACAATCCATGAAGAGCATGAGCAACAGCCACTGTTTGACTAGTTCTCCGGTCCTGGAAAGAACACAAATGTGTATCAATAAAACTTGCAAAGACAAATCTCTAAGAATTCTGGGTATAGAGAGAAGATTGTGTTTGAAGTCAGGAATAAGAGGACTTTGGTTAGCAACAAATGTTCTGAAATACGAATATCACCCACTTCAAATACTTGTTTAACATCCCATCGGGTAAATTGACATGAATAGGTTGTGAAAGAACAGTTTTAGACAAAAACAAAGAAGGAAAAGGAGACATATGATCACTAGCTCCTGTGTCAACTATCCAAGAACCAATTTCTAAATTTAAAGCCACTGAATGAACAAAAGATTGAGCCATACCTGCATGATTCACATAAGAATCATTTGATAATGCATAGTTCACAGAAGAAGAATTCCCAGCTGTCCTGCTTGAAGATCCACGCTGTTCTTGCATCATCTTAAGGACCTGTGTACAGACATTCTGAACCCAAACAGGATCCACACCTTTAACTTCATTAGTAAGATCTAAAGGTGTATTTTGAATTTCTACTAGTTAGCAAAATCGCTGTAAGTTGCACCAGTAACCATGTTGGACGAACTCCAAACTTCTTTGTCTTCTTTCCTTTGTACCATTCCGGATATCCATTGATTTCAAAACAAGAATCAATAGTATGACCCTCCATATTACAATGTTTACACTGAACTTTTGTCTTTCTAAAATTTCTCCTATCATATCCTGAACCTTTAACAAAAGATTTGGCAGCAACAAAGGCCGAAACAGATGAATCACCGGTTATCAAATTAGTGACCTCTTTTTGTTTTTCAACTTGCAAAACCAAGTAAAAGCCCTATACACATTGGGAAGAGGATCAATAGACAAAATCTGATTTCTTACTACTTCATAGGAATCTGACAATCCCATCAAGAATTGCATGAGCTTTGTTTGTGACTCATATTCAACCAATTTTTCTTGTACAGCACAAGTACAATTATTACAAGAACAAACAGGATATGGATTTAGAGCACTCAATTCATCCCAACTCTTCTTCAATTTATTGTAATAAACTGTCACTGATTGATTCCCTTGTCTCATATTAGCAATATCATGTTGAAGTTGAAAAGGAAAGGTCCATTCGTATGTCCAAATTGCTCATTGATTTCAGTCCACAAATCTTTAACAGTACGAACATACATAAAACTTTGACCTAATTCTGGTAACATTGAGTTCAACAACCAACATTTAACCATAGAATCATTTCTATTCCAAAGAACATATTCAGGTGTATCTTCATCTGGCTTGGGTATAGTTCCATCCAAAAACCCTAATTTAATTTCGCTCCTAAAGCCATACGAATTGATCTACACCATATCAAAAATTCGATCCATTGAAAATAACATTTCCTAAAGCCATAGCAGGACTATCCGAATTAGACAAAAACAAAGGATCTGTACTCGACAAATTTCTTGAAGAATCCGCCATAATATCAAACAATCAACTCAGTCCTTTTGTGAACAAACAAGAAATACAAAACAGGTCAAGAACGTTACCAAATGCTCTGATACCATGTGAAATCTGTGAAGAGATTCAAGTGAACTTTCCTTATGTTTCCTCTGTTCTCGCATACAAGAAAGAAGAAAGAACTTCTGTAATGTTCGTATATTCTGAGGAAAATGAGAAAAGAATACATATGGTAACACTGTACAAAAGACTATATATGAGCCCTAAAAGAATACAAACCCTACAGCTGTCAAACAAACTTAACAGCTGTCAAAACACAACTAAACTATACAAAAGCAGCTGTCAAATAACAAAACTGTACAAGGAAAATAATAAATATATGTATATTCTCACAAAAATGATGGTGATAATAAGAGAAAAAATAAAAAATTTAAAATATACACTAAAGGAGCACCTATGTTGTATTGTGCCTTGGAACTTACCGTAATATATATGTAAAACATTTCTCTAGAGAGTTAATGCAAATTTGTAAGAAAACCGATTAAGTAACAATTATAAATTGATCTTAGAAATTCACACTTTGAGTATAGAAGTACTCGCATGATGAAATATTATTGCGGTTTACGGGTGAAGAATAGAAAAATTATTCTCAAGACTTTGTACGACTTTTGTAATTTACGATTTCAAGTAAAAATAAATAATTAAAATGATGGTGATAATAAGAGAAAAAATAAAAAATTTAAAATATACACTAAAGGAGCACCTATGTTGTATTGTGCCTTGGAACTTACCGTAATATATATGTAAAACATTTCTCTAGAGAGTTAATGCAAATTTGTAAGAAAACCGATTAAGTAACAATTAACATAGGCATGTTGAAAAATATTTAAAGGTGGAGTAACACTTGTTAACTAGGATACATGTGCGTGAGATTGCATAGTTAGAATTAATACCTAATTCTCCTTGAGTGCATGTTGACAACAAACACCACAAATGAAAGAAGTAATAAGGAAAATATCTAACAATTATTTCACATGCTTCTTTCTCTTTTTACCTCGAACATATTCCTATTATTGCATTTCCATTAGAGCCTAAGCATGATAATCACATCGTGTCGTGTTGTTCTCCCATTGTGCTATCTATGTATCACATTTTCTGTGCTTTGCGTGCTACATACTTTACACACTACAAGAACATTGACTTGTAGAAATAGAATTCTACAATGAAAAATAGGTAAAAGAAGTTATATTTTTACAAAAATAATCAATAACGGTGAATTTTACGATAGAAATTTATATTTAGATATAAAAATTCCATCTCTAAAGCACAGTTGAGCTTGACTATTTGTACTTATGTGCCTTGTCTTCTCCTTGTTTTCAACTGTTGAGCTATGCCATGCTAGCCCATTTATTCTCGAGCCAAGCCACATGTCATTAATTAAATCCAGTTTCACACCATTTGTATAGATTTTTTTTTTTACTGACATATTTTTTTGGTGGTTATTGAATATTTAATCATGGAAATTAGCTCAAAAAATTTACGATGTAAATATGACAAATATTGAAACTAAAAAAAGACATAAATCGTAATTTATTATTCCACTAATTTAATATGTAAATACATTATTAATTTTATTGGAATTTAGAAAAAAAAATACATAGTTCATTTCAGAAAAATAGGATGAATGGGCGATTAACTGCCTTGTTAACCATAAGTGATGTGGATGGGGCAATATGGTGCCCACCACCACTTCCCCCACCCCTTCAACAGCTTGCCCAGCAAAGAAAGTCATGATGGTATTCAGTAATTTGGTCAACTTAGGAGAATAATGAGAGATTGGAGCATTTGACAATGCCAAGAAAGCATTTGCCCTTTTTTTTCTTTTTTGTTGTTGTTTGTTGCTAATTAGCTCTAAGGATTCCATCATTTATTGCGTATAAACTTCTTAGGCTCCTGTTATTGTTGTGGTTGTGGTGCCTAGGCCGCTCTTCCTCCAATGGGTGCCATGGTAAGCCATAATCATCTAAGTTAAGGTTCAGGTTCGCTCATCACTTCCCCTTATCTCTTATTGCTGCTATGGTTGTCCTTGACTGCCACGTCTATAATGGATGCTTTTGGCATTGAACCTAACTACAACTTTTTAAAGATCGTCTCATGTCGATTTGATGTTTGCTTCATTTTTGCATATCCGGAAAAGTCAAATCCCCATGACCTCAGAATGAAAGTGATGAGCTTTTCATATGCAAGTTGGGCATCCTTTCTCCTAATCATGCATTGGAAGCATTACATAACCAAATAGCTGACATCTAATGGCATGCGTTGTAGCACTATGTCCATGAGGATGATATCTTTACTAGACACGTTATTTGTATTTCTTGACAGACATATATTCGAGGTGATCATGTGGTGGAATAGCCCACGTAAAAGGTTAAGGTCATGCAAGTGGGAAAGCTTTAGGTGATAGCTACCTAACATCTCACCAAGGAATGACATCATCTTCATCCATAACCTCATTTTTCGTTGCATTGAACTAGAATATTTAAATGAGATCAATATATATCTTGTTCAAAAATTGCATAAGGGGGTATAAATTAGTGTTGATGAGAGTATCATCAAATTTGTACACATGGTTCAAATAATCCTTCTCATAGTCCTTGTTTGAGAGGATCGGATGAGTATGGAATTGCCTCTCATACCATTCTGGAATTCCCTCTCGTACCATTCTCTCATGGTAGGAAGGAAAAAGTTTATATCATGTAGGTGGGAAGGAATCAACAAACTAGGTGGTTGTAATGACGTAGGTGAACATCGACAATCTTGATGACATTTAGAGCGTTTTTTGCTTTGATGACATGAAGACTCACCACCTTCTATGCTTTTAGAGAAGGTCAATGTGTTTATAAAGGACAATATGGTTGGAATTCAAGCTTAGAAGTGTCGAAAATGAATTGAAGTGTGTTTTGAAGATGCCTATGTTGGCCGACAATGTGGTCACATTAGTGCCTAATGGTTACATTTTTTTTTAATGTTGGGCATTAACGTGCCTACATCCAATTATAACCTTGGCACCATTGTGCCCATAGGAGTTCCTAAGCAATTTATATTGACATGTTGGTATACAAGGTGCAGCCATATGAGGAGGAAGATGGAGAGGAGAGGGAGGATGACTTTAAAGTCCTTGGCTGGTGGAAAAAGAGAATATACATGATGCCTATAGTTTCCTTGTTGCATAGGATGTTCTAGCTCTTTCTGCTTTAGTAGTTTCATTAGAGTAAACTTTCAGTTTGGGTAGACTGGTCATTGATCTACATCGCCATAACCACTGAAGTGCTTGTGCTTGAAGAATTGGGAAGATGCCAATGACAGAAGTCATTTGGACTCACACTTTTAGTAGCCCAAGGATAGTAACTCGAGGATGACAAACTCCGATAGGAATATTTTTCTTATCATCGAAGACGTATGTATAGGTGAATCATGGGGGTGAGGCTGAGGGATTCTAGGTTATGATGGTTGAGGGTCCGATGAATTTTGTGATTTCTAAAAGTAAATTTTTTTAAATTGTTATTCTTAATTAATTAACATAATATTTTGAAAACTCAAATAAAAATATTTAACAATTTAATTAATTTAAAAATTATCAGGATTTTGTAATATATATATATATATAATGCAATTAAAACTATTTAATAATTTCGTTTATTAAAGCAACTATAATTATTTTTAAAAAATTACTTCCAATTATGAAAAAATAAATAAATTCTTGATTGACGGTATCAAGATATTTACAATAATATTTAAATAAAATTAATTGTATTATTATTGTCTCATACAACAATACAAAACTAATCAAAACACTCATTTCAAAATTATTTAAAAAAAATTTATCCACATGATGATTCGTGTGCTAGTAGTTATGTCATCCACCAATTTTGCATGCCTAGCATGTCATTCATGCCAATCCACCAATTTCACATGCCTATAGTGTGTCGCGTCGTGCTGATCCACTAATATCACGTCATTAGTGTGTTAGCCTATACATTGTCATGCCCTTTTTTTTTTTCTTCACTTGTCATGCTAAGTCCGCATGCTTGTGAATTCTTCTGTGTATGTCGCGATCTATTTACCATGCCTCTAGAGCCTACAATCAATTCAAGATAAGTGTTATTTCAATTCTTCGTTAGTTTAATGCATTAATCTTGTATTTTTAATGTTGACAATCTTATTACTTTTTTCAATATCGAACCCATCAAACTAGTAGGTAAGAGAGCTTTTGAGATTGAAAATTTTGGTGTCCTTTCCGTAGTTTAAAATTTTTATGATAAATCATTTGGTGCATTAATCTTTTGCAGATGGAGCAGTTACTAGATTTTTATAAAGTTTGAATATAATTAAGTGAATGATGGTATAATAATATGAGCAGCTTACAATAGTTACAAAAGATAAAATCTTATGACTTCTAGTCCAAACTTAAATGCGACCCTATGAATAAATCCTTTGCTCTATTACAAACAAAACGATACAATATAATTAGTATTTGGTCAACTATATAAAAAAAAAAAAAAAAAAAATTACCTGCTGTATAGCTTTTATAAGATAATATAATCTACATTGTCAATTGCTTTGATTTTGTAGCAGACATCCCGTTTTTGTTTTGGTATGGTTTTCTTAAGTCTTCGTGATGATGCTATCATTGACTTAATTCGATCAAGAGCCACGGACATTTTACTCACACATCTTTGGTCATGCCAAACATTCATTACTCTTGGCCAACAATATCCAAGGGAGAGATTCCATTTATGAACACTAAAGCTTGTTGATCCTCATATAAACATGTATCGTTTAAAAAAAAAAAATTCATATATCTAATTGTCAGTGGTGGAATTTGATGATTACTATAATATATACTATATTTATAAAAAGAAAAGCAATTTCTCATGGCAGCATAATCCTAAATATAAAATTAAATGAATTAAAATAGAATAACGTTCATGTGAGTTTTATAAATCTTGAAGCTTTCTTAGGTTTTATTGAAGTTCAAAATAACGGAGTTAAAGAAAGAACAGACCTTATCAAGTCATTCTTCTCTATTGTTGACCAAAGAATTAGCTACATTAAGTGAGTATACCCCCTTCTTTTGTAATATTATGATGTGTTGCAATCAATAAAGTAGACCACTTGCTTAACAATTAGCACAACCCTATTGAATCACTTATTGTAATTACTACTAAAGGATTTAGAGTGTAGTATTGGCAGATTGTTGAGTTGTTGACCTTTTAGTTGTTGCTTGGATCGACTATAGTTGTTTGCTAATGTTTGGTTGGTGAGTCAAACTAGCCTTACTAGTTCGTGGAACTAGGTGTACGAGACTTGAGTTTGAGGAATTTTTTGGGTGTTTGAATGTATTATTGACTTGTTATTTACACATCTTGTTAATTGAGCTATTGCAATTGCTTAAATGTATCATTGGCAGGTTATGTCTACTCAACTATAAAATGAGTTATTGAAATTGTCAGGAATTTGCTTATCAAACATATATTGTGATAAAAAAGACAATTGTTTGAAATTGAATTCTTAAGTGATTGGAAGTAGTATTAAAGCTTCTAAGTATTTCTAAATAGCGATCCAAAATTAAAATCATAGTTTGGTGTCCATATGACACATGCGTGGTTAATGCCATGCTTAGTTCAAGAAAAGAGTTAGAGAGAAGCAACACCTCGATCACTAGGCCGAGTTGCTTTATATGGTAAGGCTCACAGTCAGAAATGACTAAAGATAACTCTTAAGATAAAACTCTGGTAGAATTTAATGCATGAATAGTGTAGTGTGTTGAAATATTTCTTCAATCAAGTGTGTAATTGACCGTTCAGCTTAAATACGCGCTAAAAGATATAAACATATGGTGTGTGTTGCTTCTCGACATACTTTGTTGTGTTCATGCTTTAGTTTATTTTTTTTTAATTTTTTTTTTTCTTGTGTGTGTGCTTACTTTGCTTGTTATTAAGCTAAGGGTTAAATTCTTTATTGGCCTCAAGTACAAATATTGAAGATTGAAGTTGGGTGGCAGTAAAGGATCACCATCGACAATAGCTATCTTATATTAAGAGAAGTCAAACTTTTAAATCATCTTAATTCTAAACTTTTTTCTTGTTTTATATTAATTAGATGGAGCGTAATGTCAACAAACTGGGGTTTGTAAACGCCTATGAAGTGCTGGTAAACAATTAATGCAAGAAACAATCTAGCTCCGGTAAATTTGTGAACTTGTCTGGTAGGCTTATTCAAGGCATAGAGGAGAATTTATGAATGTCCGCACCATTTTTTAATGACTATTCAAAAATATAGATTCAATCAAGATGATATGTCTTTGATTGTGATAGTTCAATAAAAATACATAAATTTATGGAGTCTAACTCAAATCTACCGTTGCCCTAAAAAGAAATATCAATATATAAATTGATGAAATTAATTATAAAATATCATTTTAGAATCTCATTAATAATACAGTAATATAATTTTTTTAACAAATTACATGTATAAATCATAATATCAAATTTGACTATCATTCTACATCGCAATTATAGAAGTAATACTGTTTAACGTATATCATGATATCATGACTTAATGATGCAATTTAATAGTGGATGATCAAATTTACTTAGTGCATAAAATCACCATAATTCGAGCTTTGTGATTACAGGCCAACAACGTGACAAGACTTAAGATGACAAACGAGGTGATGTGATAAAGGCGATAAAGCAACTCGACTGTGTACAACTTTGGTGTCGGTCCTTTAAAGGTTTTGACTAGGAGAAATTTTCTTGATAAGACAAGACTAAGCAATGGACAGAATTTGGCCAACATTTGATGGAGACAAGCAGGCAAGTAATAGTAAAGAGAGAGAGATCAGAAGGGTTGTGTACCTTCCAGAATTTGAAAAAAAAAAAAAAAAAATTGCGCATGTCACATGTTTATCTCGCGAAATACATACATTATACGAAAATTTTTTTATCTGTTGTGATTTTAGTATTGTATGTTGGTAATTATCTTTAATTCGATTTTACTTAAATAATTAATCTCAACAAAAGCCTTAAACAAAAATTAGTTTCCAAATTTATTACGTTTGATATATAATAAAAATAATTATAGGTTGGGGCATAGTTAGGCTTATCCTACTTGAGGGGTGCATGACATCTTGATCTTTATGTACCATGACGATACTGATTGTTAAATAGTAACTGATGCCTATAAGGCAAGGGCAAGGGTACAACATAATTTGACATATATAAAATAGAGATCACATTTATCAAATAAAGTACATATAATATATATTAATGTACAATTGATTTATTTATAAGATACATACTATATACATATACATCATATATATATTAGGTTAATGTCAAAATAACCTAAACTTTTGTAAAAAGTTCAAATTAGTTTGAAGTTTGGTTTTTATATTATTAGTACTTGAAGAAAGTTTTTGTGTATATTTTTTCTATCTGATTAAACTTGCTTTCAGGTAGGAAAAATATATGTAAAAACTTGTTTTAAGTGCCAAAATTATCAAAACAAAACTTTAGGTAGGAAAAATGTCCATGAAAACTTATTTAGGTACCAAATTATTCAAAATCAAATTTCAAGTACCTAATTGAACTTTTGTAAAAGTTTAGATTCATTTTTGGCATTTTCCTATATATTATAGGAATGAAACACGTGTCTAGCATTATTGCAAAAAAAAAAAAAAAAATTAACACAAACACAAATTGTAAAAAAAAAAAAATTACTAAATTACTCTTGCTATGTTGGATGTTGGCTGTGAGATATCAAAAATTCTATTTGTGCCGCATGTACAAGCTTCGATATAGAGACTTAGCTGAAAAAGTTTTATCCACCACTATATCATGGGTTTACTATACGATACATGTATCATATCTACCCTATGCGATTCTTATGCAATATAGCTGGTTTTATGATGGATTGCCACTGTCTTCATCTCCAAAAGAATCCCAAAGTAACTTCCACACCAAATCTTCTCCAGACTCCAAGTCATCTTCCATCGAATTTAGAAAAGGTACGAAGACATGGCGATCGAAGGAGAAAATGAGGTATCACCTGCACCTACCCTTATCAATGTCCATCCTTCTCAATCTTCTATTATTGTTGCTGTTGGCTCCGACTTCCATATTTACAACCTCTAGTTACTCTCTCTCTTTCTCTCTCGCCCCCTCCACGTTCACTAAGATATCAAATTTTGATAATCTCATATTTTTTATATTTTTCTTTTTTGATTAGGCAGTGGATATTATCCTATTTCTCTGGTGGAAGATAGTTCAAAGGCTTTTCATTCAGATTCCATAAGAGCTCTTCATTATGGAGCAAATGGGGAGCTTCTTGTTTTTGTGGTGATAATAAAAAGGTCAAGATTTGGTCCACTATTTATGTAGCAAGCTATATCGCATCATCCTTATGCGATATAATGGTATTATTTATGTAATTTTTTATATAATTTTGTTTTGTGTAATTTTTTTAAGGTATATTAAACTTGTAATATTCTCATTATGTGCCATGTAAACTAGATTACATGTGTAAATAGAATACACACAAAATTAATATATAATTATAAATATATGATGTGTTTAGATAATAATTATGCAAAGAACATATATGAAAAATAAATACATAAGAATATAAACTGCATATAATGCATTTATGAAGTGAGTGAATTATAGATGCATTGGTCCTAAAATGTAACCGGGGTGGGGTGTGTTTGTTTGAATTGGTTTCTTAAAACAAAAACTTTAATTTTTCCTTTTGTAAAATTTTTAATCACAACCCCATTTAATTATAATGAAGTATGGCTTTGAGTTTGCTTTTGCAATCATAATAAATAATTAAATGAGCATGAAAATTAAAGAGAAGGGTAAAAGAAGTTTGCATAATGATTTATAGAGGTTCTACCTTGAGCATTAGTCCTCTCTTCCAGCTCCAAGCCAGGAACCCGATATTCCACACCGATATGCTCCACTATATCCAATAAAAAACAATTACAAAGTAGTATCTCAATTTACTCTATCAGACGTCCTGATAACACTAGCTATCTCTAAACTCAGAGTCTACTTATATCTTACACAAAGTAATCAAAATCAAACGAGGAATGAATAATTAAAGTATCCTCTTAAATTTCATGCAGGTAAAGAAAATTTTTAAGTAATAGTATATGAACAAAACTGAGCTAATGAGTTCACAGTAAATGGAGCTTTCTTTCACCCAAGTTTTTTCTGTGTACTTCTCTTTGAATCTCTAATGATATATTTATCTTGAAGTCTTCAATGACTAAATAAAGATAATTTGAATATTGAGCTAATTCCTTGATATTTTGCTTCCTTGTTTTTGGCGATATCTTCTGATTAGATCTTCCAATGGATAAAATTAGATAAGCTTAGCTGATCATCTTTGTTCCTAATTTTGTGGCTTTATAGGGATAAGAATTCTCATTTATTTCAAGTTGCAAAACTAGATGTTAATTCATTTCTTGCTGTAAATGAGGTTTGAGACAAGATCTGAAACGTTGTGGACTAAATCTTGAAGTAAAACAACCTCTAATACTTTTTTAATTTTGAATCACATTAAAATCCCATAGAAAAAGGATTGTATCTTGTTGTCAAAAAATCTTGTTCAAATTTGAACTTCATCTGCTCTTTAAACATGGTTTTAGATCTTCAATAAAAAAAATCTTCAACAAATTGAGCATTCTTGATAAATCTAGAGTGGAATTGAATTTCTAAAAAATAATTGAATTTGCTATCATAAATAATCTTCAAGAATAAATCTTCAATCCATTGTAAACTTGAATCCCCTAGACATTTAAACCAACTTTGTGGAATATATTTGAATGTCTTACCCAAATATATTCAACTTTGGAGCTGAGTCTTCAAATCCATAAAGAATCCTTAGAAAATTCATTCTGCAACATTCTGCTCTTGATTGTGTAGATTTTTTTCGTATAGCGGGTCTACTCTTTGACTTACCTTATGAGTCTTACTGTTTTCTTGACAAGAAGCGGTTCTGCCTTCTAAGTTACCTTCTGAGCATTGCAGATTTCTTAACAAGCTTTCCAAATAGATTATGAATTACTCTTTAACTCGAATCTTTCTTTGACGAATTTCTTCTATAAAGCTTCTAATCAATCTTAATTAATCAAATTAGTCTTCCCATATATTTTAAGCTTGAAAGTTGTACACTTAACAACTTTGTTTGTAAATACTTATACATGTTTTGTTATCATCAGAACCAAATTAAGAGACTTAACATTCTCCGTCTTTTTGATGATGACAAAACATTATACACAAAAATATAAATAACTTAATCATGAAAAACAATACATATTTTTTGTTCATTATTCTCTCCCCTTTCTTGTTATCATCAAAAATCAAAATTTTAATATTTAAAAACTATTTTTTTAAAACTTTCTCTCCCTTTTTATCATTAAAATATAACTAATCACTTTTCAAGCATACTTTCTCTAAAGCTATTTTTTACACTAATTATTTATCAACAAAAAAACATCAAATTGATTTTATTCAATTTGATATGTGCTTACTCCCCCTTTACATTTTTCTTTCGAAAAACATGCTTCCCCTTAATATGATACGAATTGATTTTTTCGATTTTGTTTAAACGAAATATTAGATTCCAATTATTTTCATGTTAAAACATGGAGAGCAAACAAGAAAGAATGGAAAATCATAATCAAGGGAGTTAAAAACAATGATACTAATTTCTTTTACACTTTCTTCTTGTTTATGAAAATCACGTTCTCTTCTCTTTTGATCGAGGCAACTGTTGATTATGATCGTATCCATTTGCTCTTTGCCCCAAATCTGAAATCACTAACAAACAGGTTACACTTCCTTATGAACCCATACAAGTTTAGGTAGGCTGAAAAGCAAGCTTGTATTTGGTCTATTCTTTTCTTGTTGATTGCTGAGCTTGTTTCTATTATAAAACAATGTTTTTCAATGTGTCCAACATTATTGCAAAAGAAACACACATAAGAAGATGTATTATACTTTTGATTTACCTAATATCATGGGTTTTGTCTTGGATTCCACTTACTACATCCATACCTATAGTCTCTGCTATATCCTCTAAATGGATACTTTTGTTGTTAAGGGTACCTTTTGAAGTATCCTCTATTATTACTGTTCAAGGTTTTTTTAACAAGTTCCTTATTCACAGATTCACTTCCTTTTACAAACACAGTCTTTTTCCTACTATTAGATGAGCTACCATGTTCATATCTAAGTCCATATTTAACATTTGGAGGTCTTTGACTCTTTATGAGCATATTTAACTTTTTGTCACTTTCATCAAATTTCTTAAAGATGTTTTTAACTGATTATGATAGATCTTCTATCCTTACCTTTAGATATTTAATTTCTTCCTCTAAAACACCATTTTCTTTTCATAAAGCATAAGAATTAACATGCAATTTTTCATTATCATTCTTTAAAATGTCGTTCTCATCAATAAGCAATTTGTTTATTTGACTTAAGATATCTTTTTCATTTTTAAAGCTTTATTTTCTACATCTAGCTTAGATATCTTAACATCTGCCTTTTTAAGAGCCTTTAAACGCTTTTTCATTTTAATATACATCTTCATTGCCCATATCAGCTTCAGATTCGGAGTTTACCTCAGATGTAGCCATCAACCATAGATTAGCTTCCTCTTTATCTTCACTTGCAGCCTCTGAGTTAGCTTCAACTTGTCGAAGTCACTCCAAGTTGCCATCATTGCTCGATTTTTCATCTTGAATTCTTTATCTTTTTAGAAACTAAGCATTTTGTATTTAAAGTGTCCAGGCTTTTTGTATTCATAGCACATGATCTCCTTTTTCTCCTTATCATTCTCTTTATAATTTTTTCCCTATATCATGTCTACTCGATTAATTGTCATATGTTGCATAGAGCTGATCTAGCTGGTGGAGAGAGCTCCTACAAACACAAAAATATAGTTGGAAGGATGCCTAGGGTGCCGGTGTGCTCACTCCGATGCCTAAATCAATCTATAGGTCAGGGAAATGTTAGTACAAAGAGAATATCAAATATATTGTTTTTCTGTTTGTACTATCCTTTTTCTTTTCTATGTTCTTATCTCCCCTTATCGGGGGGAAGGGTGCTTATAGGGTTTTAGGATCATACTGGGATACCTAGTACGAAACCTTGTACTAGTATGGAGGTGGTTCCTAATTGGAGGACTTGACTTCTTGAGTGTGTTGGCTTGTTAATGTCCCCCTAGTTACGAGATATATTAGGACGTGTGTTCCAATGAGGGTGAATGGGATCTGAGTTGGATGAGGTCGAAGATGAGCTGACCAACCAGTGACTAGTTTCCTCAAGGAAGTGTCCTATGATGAGGACCTTAGGTGAGTCCTGTATGGTTGAGGTCTTATCGTTCTCTGACAATTTCGGGATTGGATGCGCTTCTGTAAGCTATCGGGGAAAGGGCTCTTGAGCCCAAAAGACCAATGGGCCTAGGGTGATATTTCTTTATCAACATTTGTCACCGCAATCTTGTTACGAGAGCAAGGAGAGTGTACATTCATGATATCGTTGACTTCTAGGAGTTCATCTTCTAGGAGTTCATCTCAGAGTAAGCTGCATTTCCCACTCAGTAATATCTCATCATCAGAACCGTTAGATTTTCCAATGGAGTGTTGTATTTAATACAATTCGTAGTATCTAAGGGAGTATGATATTTCCTAGGAGACCTATGAATTCAAAAGGTCCTGACAGTAATTGCGTTTGGCTCTAACAGTTGCGACCATTGGTCGTGACTTCAGGGCCCTAAGGCCCACTTACAAGTTTCGAGGGGGTTAGGCCTTTGTGCTTTCTACTTTTCTATAAAAGCCCATTTTTCGTGACAAGTTCTAGATATCATTTTTCGCATTTTATTGAGAGATTTTCCAGATACCTTTCTCATCTTTACTTTGTAACACTCTCCAAGTTTCTTTACCAATGTCGAGCTCAAGTACTTCCACTACCCAGCCTTTTTTACACAACTCAGTCGATAAGGATGAACGGTTTTTCCATGAGTAGGGAGAGAAGAAGGAGATACTGCTTCGAGGTTAAGTGACTTGGAATCGAGATGACAGGCATTAGTCAGAAAGCAAGGCTCAGCTCTGTCAGCGGTCTGAGGAGAGGCCAAGCAGTCTCTAATGTCAATGACAAGGCATCGAGGTACTTCTAATGTGATTTTCTTTCCTGACTTGGCCAGCAAGACATATTAGAGTCCGCAAGATATGTATCATTCTGACGGCCTTAAGAAGACATAAGTTGTTCCCTTATATTTGAAGGTGGCGCAAGGTAATAGCCCCAAAGGCGATCGCCCAACTGGGATCATCTGTAAGCTTATGGATGCCTTTTTCTCCTTTTTAGATGGAGTTTTTCAATTATCACCGTTTGTACAAGAAGGCATTCGAGTTTGGCTTATGGATGCCTTTTTCTCCTTTTTAGATGGAGTTTTTCAATTATCACTGTTTGTTCCCTACTCGGTTGCTGCCTAATGCTTGGCGGATATCGGTGGCTTTCAAGGCCATCTATATCAGAGTCCTAATGCGACCTAGCCTAATCTTATTTTGTTAATTTTTCCTTTACAAAAGATTGCTAGAGGTGTAATGATACTTTGCCAAGTAGCCTAAGTGTCTCCTATCTTCTTACCGGGCTCAATAGCTCGTGAGGTTTGACTAGAAGAGTAAGTTCTAGATAGTCAGTCTGGAGGATGATGTGCAATAGGGTTTCGATTTCTGGGTTGAGTAGTGGAAAACCATTCCTAGCAGTATTGGAGGGCACTCTGGAACGCGAGGTGGAACGACATATGATGCTGCACTTGTCGTGAAGGACTTTGTGAGTGGGAGGCGATTACTAATGGAGTGGGACATAGTTATTCATGCAATCAACTTCTCTCTCTCCTCTCTCTCTCCTCTCTCTCTCTCTCTCTCTCCCTCTCCCCTTCTCCCCCCTCCCACCTTACCCAACAAACCACCTGTCAATTAAGCTCTAGGGGAAAGGCTTTTATGCAGTCGAGGGGTGCAAGCTATTGAGCTCAGCTGGGCAGGTGTTTTTACTGTTATGACTGACTGTTATTTTTCATTTTGTAGAGCCCGTGATGACTATAGTTAACATTATTGATGTTCTTGTCGATCTTTTGAAGAAGCAGAAGAGGCCGTCAATGAAGAAAATGAGAACTGAGAAGTGACCTGAGGAGGCCGAAGGTCCCACTACCATGATTGGTCTTCTCGTGATTGATGCACATGAGTAAGGGAAAATAGCTGGAGATGTAGCTGCGGAAGTGGGAGGCACCACAGGTAATGTTGGTGAAGGTGTCGTTGGGGTTGTAAACGGCGGCACTGATGTTGGCATTGGTGAGGAAGGTGTTACGGTGGTAAGCTCGCCACATTTGGCTTCGTCTCGAGAGGAACATGGTTCAACTCAATAGTCCCCTATGTTGTCTTGAGGTCATGTTGTTCCTGTTCAGTTTGGAGAAAGTCACTAGCAACAGTAATGCTAGCATAGAAGGTTAAACGCTGATTCGAAGTCGTGAAAGCCAGCCCGAGAAGGGTGTCACTGGTGTTCTGCTCGATTTTGTCGAGGGAAAAGCACTAAAGTGGGGCAATGTTATAGTGGATTGGTCTTGCTTCGACGAGGTTTGTCATCCAAAGGATAAGAAGAGGTTGAAAACATTGTATGAGGGGCTATCTTCGATTGATTTGGCTATGGATTTCTTTGCCTAAAAAAATTATGAGGTAACAATGTTGTTGTCTTTGCTAGGTTTTGTAGGCAACTCAAACTGCATTGTCTTTATCGAGCTGTGCTATCTATTGCTCCTTTTTTGTAGGCTCTAGTAACTAATGTTGAGGCCCTTCAACTGTTGAAGGAGAATCACAGGGTGACATGTTGTCCCCCTCTTTCTTCTTCTTCCCTTGTTTTTGGGTTTTTATTGTCGTAATGTTTTTTGACGTGTCATTAATTCAGATAAGGGGCAGAGCTTAAGACGAGCTTGGAGAAATAGCTCACCAAGGTAAAGCAGAACGAGGTATAGTTGAAGAGTGAGCTGATCGCTCTAACTGATGAGTATGATAGGTTATGTTTCGAGATGGAAGACAAAATCATGTGTACTTAGTCTAAGGTGGTTGAGGTGAGGAGGAAGCATTTGCTCAAGGAGATAGCATCTAACGATTTTAAAGTTAAATAGAGGGGTATGAAAGAGGAGGGAGATAAGTTTTCTTGCTTGGTGAATGACATGGAGGTTGCAATGGCGAGACAAAAAAGAGAGGTGGAAGTTTCCATTTAGGAGAAAGGGAAACTATTGGACAGTTTGCAATTGTTGAAGCGAGATTATGAGAAGCCAAAGGTAATGTTGTTGCATTTTTCATCATCTTACGTATCATTGTTTTGGTGTCTTTGTTTGAGTTAACGTGTCATTGTTGTTGTAGGATCGCGTTGTGGATCTATAAAGTGGTCGGTTGATTCCAGAGGCAACCAAGAAGCAAGTAATATCCGAGCAGTTTAAGAGCGCTAAGTGGAATGACGTCTAAATGAAGCTCATCCAGGATACAGCTAAACCGATAAGAGAGGATCTTCTGAAAAGATACCCCGATTTGGCCTTATCTTTTTGGCGGCTCACTTGGGGAGGTTCTTGAAGAAAGTTTTGATGACGAGGATGCTGGTGGTGATGAGGTTAAGTAGGGTAGTAAGTGTAAGACCCCGTTTTCTTAGCAAACCGAACTCGGTTTCAGGAATAGGAACCGAAATCGGAAACCGAAACCCTAAAAGAATACCCGAGGGTTAATTTGGAACCTAGGAACCCTAAGTTCGGAAATATCGAGAACAAAACCCCAGAACAATAAAAATGAGTTATCTCTAGGTTATAGTCCTAAATAATATACCGAAACATAAAAAGATCATATTTTAGAGAAATTCATTCATTTCGAACACAATCGGGATCTGTTTTCGAAAACTGATCCCTAGGACTCGAAAATAGAAAAATATTCCGTATGACTCTTTAGAACTGAAATTTAACAAGGAATTCAAAAATATAGTTTTAAGAATTTTTCAGTTTATAAAAATTACAGTGATAATCCTTTTTATCATATTTTCATTACTATCGGTAATTTAATTGTTTAATTTACTTTTTGATTTCTAGTCACACTATTCACCAAGTACAACCAACCCATACCCTATTCTTACATCCTTACAACATATTCTTATGTCCTTACAACCTTACATCATATTCCTTACAATTTACTTTTTCAATACATTTTATTATTTAAATTACATATTTAAAATTTAAACTTACACAACACAAAACAAAAACATCTCTCTCTCCCTCTCCCCTTAACCAAAACCCACCCACCTCCTCCTCCCCCCCCTCCCCCTCCCCCCCCCCCCCCCCCCCCCCCCCCTCTCTTCCTTTTTTACACACTCTCTCTCTCATTTCAATACCCCTTTATTCTTTAACTTTTCATTTTCCTCTTTTCACTAAAACAAAACTCTAGCCAAGTTTTTTTCTCTCCCTCTCCTCTCTCTCTAGTGCCGTGAGCCCCCCGCCCCCCACCACCCCTCTCCTAGCACACACACACTTTTTCTTCAAGTTTTCTTAATCCATACACTAAATAGGTAATAGATCTAAACCCTACACAATAAAACATGTAATGGTAAGATCATATATGTGTGTTTCCAACAAAATCCCATGAGCTTTATGCAAGGGATGGGAAACACTCAAGCATGATATTCTACATCAAAATGTTGTGGATCTTACATTTAAGTTGTTTTGTTATAGTTTTGCTATATTATTGTTATTATTGTTCATATGATATTTTTATACTAATTTCATCTTTAAATATCTATCTTGCATTTGCATACATAACATGAATGATATCATAGATCTATTTGTTTGAGTACATAAATGCCATAGATATTGTCTTATGTACATAAAACTTGTACAATATGATAAAAATGAGAATATGCAAAAAGTTCGAGATTTATTTAATTTTAATAAAAATAATGTTTGGAAATTCGGATGGAAAAGACATCTATTTTGAAAACCATTTTCCAACTGCAAAAAATGAAGCTTTACATTAAATATGAAAGGCTTAGGGAATAGGTATCATAAAGGAATGATTTTAATGAGTTAAATCTAGTTTTACTAAGAGATATCTTCAAAATAAAAGAAAGTTATAGAGGGTTAAGATAGAACTTATCAACTCCAACAAGAACTTGAATTCGTAACTAGGAGAGTTGTTAAGTAAACACCTATTTTCCAACCTCAAAACAAGAGTTTTATTAACGAATGGAGGGCCTTAAGGAGTAGGTTGATTAGGACTTAATTTTAGAACGATCAAATGAGTTTTACCCAAGAAACAATCTCAAACACAAATTACAAATTTCGTATTTAGAAATGACCCACACTTAAAACACTATTTTCAAATGCCAAAATGAGGATTTTAATGGAAAAATGAGGTCTTAGGGAATGGATGTAGTAAGGACTAATTGTGACAAATAAATGGATTTTATCAAGTATATCTCTAAAACAAAGAGAAGGTTTCAAAACATAATTCAAACTCTATTTTCATTTCCTATAATGTTTGTAAAATTTGTAATTAGGCAAGACCCCCACTAAACATCAATTTTCCAACTTGTAAATGAAGAAATTTATTAAAATAATGAAGGTATTAGACATTAGTCATCAGCTTTATTTTAGTAAAAATAAGATGATTTTCAAAAAAAAACAAAACTAGTTTTTTTTTAAAGCAAGTTGAAAACCTCCAAATTTTTGAAATCGGTTTAACTTAAAACCCTAAATCGAAGTCAACCGGAGCTCTAAAGGTCAACAAAACCCTAGTTAGACGTAATAGCTCAAAGTCTGGCAATCCCGGAATAAGCAACTCGGTAAGAATAAGCAGAAGTTTAGAATGTAGAATAGTGCGGAATTATCTAAGGTAGCAT
>JAMXBD010005068.1:0-28661 GCA_024138025.1 Combretum micranthum
TTTAGGAACCCAAACAAACAGGCTTTTATGATTCAATTTTTCAGATCTTCTTATTACACAGTTGTGTGCAATATGACATGTTTTTCCATAATAATTACATGTCTCATAGTTCGCTTTGACAAATTTTGTTTCGTAGGACTTGCAATTATTTTGACCATTATAGCCAATTTCAAATATGTTTGAATCATACTTTTGGCTCCTAAGAAGTGTGTTCAAAATTTTCTTTTCCTTTGTGAACTTGGCTATAATAGCCTTTGAATCATCTAAGCTGGTTTTTAACATTTTTTTTTTCATTTTTCAAAGACTCCATCTCTTTGATGATTTCGTTGTCACATCTATTTGCACATGCAACATTGATGTTCTTTATGGTTTTGATTTCAATGTCCAGCAGATCATTTCAACTCTTAATTTTTCATTTTTATTATTTAATTCATTGTTGTTGCTTTTCAAATTTTTACATTTAGTATTTAGCTTTTCATTTTCTATTTTTAGATTGTTAATTTCATTGCTTAGCTTTTCATTTTCATATTTTACTTCTTCATGCTTAGTCTGAATACTTTCTAGTTGTTCTCCAACTTCAGTCATTAGAGTTTTCAGCAAGCTATTTTTTTTCTCAACTTTCATCAATTTGTAACATACTTTTTGACACATATCACGCAACTCAGAATATGAAGGGGAACAGGGAGAAGTTACCTTACTGTCCAAAGCCATGAAGCATACATTTTCATCATCTGAATCAGATGAATTCTCATCACTTCAAGTTGCTACATAAGCTCCCTTCTTCTCCTTCTTCGATCTCTTTTTTAGCAATGGGTAGTATTACTGAATGTGTCCCGGTTTTTATAGTTATAGCATGTGATTACGTTCTTTTTCTTGTGTTTAGATGAGCTGCTGTCATCCTCCATCTTCATGAATTTTGTCTTCATAAATTTTCTAAACTTTTTGGCCATTAAGACAAGATCTTCACTTTCATCATCATCTTCCTCATCACTTGATTCTTCTTTGGTGGCTTTTTGAGCAATTACCTTTTTATTTCCTTTTTCGTCTTGCTTCTTGATGAGCTCATGGGTTTTGAGCACACCCAGAAACTCCTCTTTGCTCAAGGCACTAAGATCTCTTGCTTCCTCAATTTCTATCCTTTTGGCTTCCCAATCTTTCGGAAATGACCTGAGAAGTTTAGAATTGATTTCCAAGTTAGAGAAATTCTTCCCAAGCACACTTAGAGGATTTATTATGTTAATAAATCTGTTGTGCATTTCATCAATAGTTTCATTGGAGAGCATTTTAAAGTTTTCAAATTCACCACATAAAATACTTATATTGGTGTCTCTAATTCTAGATGTTCCTTCATAAGTCTTTTCTAGCTCATCCCAAATTTCTCTAGCGAAAGAACATATACAAATTATATTAAAATCACTTTTGTTTAATCTACAGTGTAAAATATTCATTGTAATTTCATCTAAATCAAGTTTTTTCCAATCTTCTTTTGAAAACTTTGCTTCGAATTTTCCATTGATTTTAAAAGGTCCATTTTCAACAACATTCCAAATCAGTCTGTTTTGGGCTTTCAAAAATATTTTCATCCTCTACTTCCAATAGGAGTGATTACCTCGCATGGAAGTGGAGGTTTATTTATCACTTTCCCCTTCAGAAATCCTAGTATATTTGTAGTCATGATCTTTACTCTATTTCGCGGTTAAGCGTACAAAAATAGAGATAGGCTCTAATACCATTTGAAAATATACACTAGGAATACTCAAGAGGGTGGTGAATTGAGTATTTGGCCAAAAATATATTAATTTAAAATTACAAGAAACAAAATAAAAATATTGTAGCAGAAAATCAAAAAAATAATATAATACATTAAATAAATAGATAGGGATAGAGAGAAATCAAGCCAATATTTTTAACGTAGAGTTCAGTCCACTTCCTACTCTCCACGGTCCACCAATTGCCTCTATCGAGGTCTTCACCACTACTTTATTAATGACCACAAAAGTTATCTCAAGATGAGCAATACAACACTTGTGATTACACTTGGAAATAAAATATTTTCTCTCTCTCTAGAAGCTCACTGATAATAAGCAGGAATGAAAGCAAAGCTCTAGATAATATTTTCTCTCTTACAAAAGATTTACAAATTAATGAAAGAGAGAACTAAATATTAAATGAGTAAATTAGTTTGTTTATTTGCAAATGAAAGTTCCCCTTTTTTTTAATTCTCTAGTCTTTTTTGAATCTGTAGCTTAAGAAGTATTTATAGCTTTCGAAAAAATTCCCATTGGAGTCTATCAGATGGCTACATTTAATGCTACAATAGTTAGATCAAATATCGCATCCAAAACTTCTTCGTCGAGCCTTTGTTGACGTTGGGAAGAATAGTAGACCGGCTTGCCAGTCTCATATGCACCGACTTGCTGGTGTTTTGAAAAGCAATCTTCGTGCCTTTGGTCAAATCCAAACATTTGGACTCGACATGAGTATAAATTGGACCGGTTCGTCGGTCCCAAAGGCACCAACTCACCGGTCCTTTGTCCCTGTATCTCAACAAAAATTTTCTCAACATAATTCCTTAAATAATTTCACAAATATCTTTATATCTTTTTTTTTTGTACTTTTATATAACTTTTGTACTCATCAAAATCACTTTAATACAAATTATTTTAGCAGTATGTTTTTTTTATTACATGAGATAAAGAGAAAGTGGAGTAGGGTTTTGCTTTTTAACTTTGTAGGAAATGCTTTCACTAATACACCCTTACCCTTTAACTTTATTCTTTTGCTAATTATTTACAACATTTACTTTTTTGGCCAGATGTTACAACATTTACAACACACATATTTCCACTGGAAACACATTTATAATATCCATGCTAAAAAAGAAAAAAAGAAAAAAAGCACATGCCTTGTTGAAGGTATCTTGCTTGGGCTTTGGAAGGCGCAGTCTTATGTTTGCCTCACGCGAGCGCCTAAGCACATAAGGCAAACACCTTTGACAACACCAGGTTGCACTCCTTGATGTAATGCTGCACCTATTCCTAAACCAGATGCATCCATTTCAACAATGAAAAATTCTTTAAAGTTAGGAAGAGCTAAAACTAGAGTTGTCATCAATGCATTCATCAACTCCTCAAAAGCCTTTCTGAGTGCTCTAATTTTATAAGAGAAAATCCTTTTTTAACAAATCTATTAATGGTGTAGCAATTGATGCATAGCCTTAACAAACTTTCTATAATACCTAGAGAATCCAAGAAATCACATAATTGTTTAGGATTATTTTGAGCCAACCAATCTTAAATTGCTAAAATTTTCTCCTCATTCGACTTAACTTCTTCAACTAATACCAAATGGCCTAAATAATCAATACAACTTTGTCTAAAGGTACATTTACTCCTTTTAACAAAGAAATATTATCTTTCAACATTATAACACCTTAATAAGATGCTCTGAATGTTCCTACCATGTCTTTCTATAAACTAATGTTCATCAAAAAATACAATCACAAATTTTCTCAAGTAAGGCTAATGATAAGTGTCCTAAAACTCTTAATAATTATGCCTTATCGATCCTATTTTATATGATGTTTTGTTGATCTACTAAAAAAAATACACTTATTGAATGAATTGTTCATTCCAGGGCTAAATGAGTAGTAATTGAGCTTTTTAAAGGATTATTAATAAAACGAGAAAAGATTTTATGAAATTTGGAACTTTTATTGCAAAATCGGAAGCACACTACCAGTAGTATACAACTAGTGTACAATCATTAAAGCATAAAGATAGGAAGAATTAAGTTACAAAGATACACGATGCAAGTATATGAGTTATGTATGTCCGGGTCATGTACAATTAATAAGCAAGAATTCCCACGTTAGTTCCAGTGTACACGATCCATGTATACGGGTCATGTAGGGTTCATGTACGTTGACAGAATATAAATAGTGCTCTATTTTCACTATTTTAGTATTCGATCATTGGTATTGTCACGCCCCGAGGGTACCTTAGTAGTAGTAAACAAGTCACACTTGAATACTATCACTAGATTACCTTCAGAGAATGACAGGTTTTCAAAACAATAGGATCTTTTACAAGCCAAATAGTCCTTCTGAAGTACACAACTAAATAACCTATTCTAACAGTACATAACTATTAAAGCAAAATATAACCGTAGACTTCCAGCTCCTAAGCTCTTACTGGAGCCATACTCCTGGAAGTGACTAACCAGGGTCGTAAAGTAAACCTGAAAAGAATGTTCAAGTATGAGCGAAACCACAGCTCAGTGAATAACCAGACATATCATACATCACACAAGTTATTAGCAAATCATATGCAATGCAAGCACTCAACCATATGCACAAGTACAAGCTTGGATGATCTAGAATCCAAACAGGAAAAAGATTTACGCCCTCTTTTTAAGGGTTGAAGAACCATTACTCCATGACCCACCTACCCAGGAGAGACTAAGTACACAGGAGAATCAACGATTTCTCGTTTTAGGGTCATCACTTTGAATATAATCAATTAAACTGACCATCTCCTGCACTCACCTTAGAAACTCCCTAAGTATTAATCATTTCAAAGCGATACTACGGGCGGTGTTCTTCGATGCCACTTAATTCCCGTAGAACCGATGGAGCAAAGAATACCTTGGAAGAACTAACACATTAGAACAACCAAGCATAAACAGAGAACCGAAATATTAATACGTAGCAGGCTGTCATCCCACAATATATATGCAATAGTGCAATTCGTGCAATGCATGATCAGATTATTTCTTTAAGTCAATAATTCTTATTCAATTTTATGGTGATCATACATTACTCACAATCATCATCATACTATTTCACAACATCAAATCATTACATTATCACTTTCGTAAGGATATTTTATCAATCATACAATCAGATCACAACATACTTTCAACAAGACAATTGTTTGATTATCTTTGCATTACATATTCAACTACTTACAAGCACAAACAGTATAATATGACTGAATTACTCACCTGCTCATACTGACTCAGTCGTAATAATCTGCTGGTAGATCCTTTAGTGTATCAAAATCACCTATTAAGATAAATAAAGTATTCATCAATATATTATATAATTAAATTCCTATACGTGACTAGTGTCCTAGACTCGATATTTATCAAGTTTTGGTAGTGACTAATACTAATTTTATGTTGTTCTATAATGAACTTAACTTAGATAATTATATTTATTTATTATTACTTAGTGTCGTCGTGTTTCTTCTAATTTATCTCATATAATTATTTTGTTATTTTTAGAAGTCACATTACTCAAAAATTTAGCTTATTTCAATTTCCATTCTTACCTATTTTATCTATTTAAGACAATTATTTGACTATTTATAACTTTTATTAATACTAAATATTTTCTCTTAATTCTAAGGATTTAAAAATTATTAGATATTAAACAAAATTTTCTAATTACTTGCATTTACTTATTTATTTAATAAATTCTATATTATTAGACATATTAATATATACTTAGTAGGCGTATTGCATATATATATTATATATATATATATTCTATTTATTTCCAAAACAAGCTTTCGTTGAAGAAATTTTGGGTGTACGCCGGCTCAAAGTCGCCAGCTTTTAAACCCAGGTGTCGGTGTAGACTTGGTTTTGAAAAGTATTTCATAGGAGTTGCACTGGCTTTGAAAGCTGTCGGCTTTCAACGTACGCCGGTCCTACGCCGTCGGTGTAAATCTCCAGGTAGCCGGCTTACACTCATCTTCGCGTGAAAATAAATTTTACATAGCTTCTATTCAATGCTAGTCGTCTATACGCCGCCGGCCTATCCATGTAAGCCGCTGGCGTTGAGCGACTACACTGCCGGCTTACAAGCAGTGTTAACACTGTTCATCATCTTCCTTGATGATCCAATTCTTATTCTTTAAATTTTCCACTTTAAAAACATTACTAAACTATTTGTAAATGTTCCTATATCTTATATATAGTCATATAATAACTCTTAACACTTCTACATACATATATACTTAGATCTTGATTTTTATGGAAATAAACTAGGGTTTCGAATTTTTACCTCGCTTAAGCCGATCCGATAAAACTCGAAGCTTGAAGTTGTGTTTATTATGTTCCTATGATTATTAGAAGTCAGTTATAAAGCTTAGAATCAAAAGAAAATCATTTGAATTACATCAACTTACCTTTGAACTCGTATTCAAGGGTTTTTCGTATTATTTTCTTTTGATCCTTATTTGAATGGTTTGATCTGTTTGTTCTCTGTTTTCAGTTCGTTTTTGAGGCTATTTGGGAGCAATTTTGTTCTGAAAAGTTTGGAGATTAATGGGGATTGTTTGTTTCCTCATTATGAGCTTTGAATACATATATATATAGAAGAAGAAGAAGGGAACTTCGGCTGCATTTCCCCTCAGCTTTCCTTCGAATTTGCTCTCATTTGATCTGTTATTTTCATTGCAATTAATAAGGAGTTGAGTTGTCATCTTTTGGTTGGTCTTTTGGGTTGATTTGGTTGACTAAGGAGTGCATGATTGATCTAAATTCCGACTCCTCCTTTCCCGTATCTTTCCAACCGAAAATCCACCAAATACATATATATATACATCATAATTATTTAGTTGAGTTTTAAGATAATTTAACGAGTTATACGGGTATAAATTAGCTAATATTTGGGAGTTTTTATACAAAAATATGTTTATAGGATTATACAAAGCACTTAGATTATCAAATAATACAATTTTTTAATTTTATATATACGTAGTTAATTAATTGTATAATCTTATCTCCCGCGATTAGGGTTTTCTGAACTCATTAGGTCAATTTTTGTTTCAGGCTTCAATAGCTTAAGAAAACTCGAATTAGAACAAAAGCGTGATTCGATTATTTATTTGGAATTTAGATCTTGAGTTATACAACAGTTTATGTTTTTGTTGTGTATATATAATCATAACGGTTTATCTTTAAGTTATCGTTTTCTGTCTATAAGCTTAGATAATTATTTATTTAATATCGTATTTGATATAGAGGCTAAACTATATATATATATATATATATATCTAGTTTTGATACCTGACATGAAATCTTATTAGTAGCGTTTAATTTTAACTAGGAATCTCGAATTTAGAGTTTAAATCTAAGTACAGGCTCAATACTACTCGTTGTTCTATTCACGAATCATTTCCGAGTTCAATAGCAATCATTTAATCTCTATATTTATATTTTCCTATTTAAATCTATTTTTATATCAAGTTTCGGTTTAAGATTTTAGATTTTCTCTTAATCATATCTTGAATTATTCATTCAAGATACGAAATCTCATTTTTAGTATCAACTAGGGTTAAAGAAATTCTTTAGTCAATTTCTAATTCCTTAATCTAACCAAATACCAGATTTTGATCTATTCTTAGACTTTAATTAGAATCTAAATCTATTATCTAGTTCATACTATCTATTGTAAGGTCATATACTAATGTGGAAAATTTCCGGGGTTTACAGGTGTTCCATTCCAAAGCCCTAAAGGACGAATCTTAGAGAGCTTTTCAAGGGTGAATTGCTGCAAAATCATCCAAAATCACAAACAATTATTTTCAAGGGCTTTATTAATCATGCTATCTCCACACTCTTTTAGATTTTCTTCTTTTATTGTTTATTTAATGGAAGAGTGGATTTTGTATGCCCTAGGTTTTGTGAAACCATAAACCATGTATTGAATTTCTGTTAATTAATGAAAAAGTTGATGTCTTGAGTTTATTAATGTGATATTATTGCTCTTGTGATAATTTTTTGTCAAGATTATTGCATGTCTAATTCTTATTAGTTAGAAAGACATTTCAACTAATAGAATAGATCATCCATGAATAAAGAATTTGCATATTTCGCCTAAACATAAGGAGACTTTGAATTTTTGCAATAAATATCTAATCTTTATCATAGGGTTTATGAATCTCATGCAATTTTATATTAACATTACTGAAGAAAGATATTCACAGTATCTCATGTAGGATTAGAAATCAATTAACTTGAAGAGAGTAATTGATTTAATTAAGAAACCTTACAGTTTAAGACTTAACTAATCATTAATTAACCCCTATCATAGAAAATTAAGGGTTATGATGGATCAAAACTAGGGGCATCGTTTGTTAATTGAGTTAAAAAAACCAAGAAAAGCACTTATATCATTTATTAGGGTATTTTAGCTATTAGTTTAATCATAATTAGTAAATTAGAATTATCATAATCATCTTGATAAGTTAGGCTAGATAATAGTAAAAATGAAATACCAGTACTTGCCCATAGATCCATGAGGGCGACACCTAAGTTAATTCTATACTGCAAGATAGGTACACTTGCCTTTGCTAGACCATAGGACTACAACGGCTTTTATTTATTATTCTTGATACAATCAAAAGAGCAAACAATTAGCTGAACAATGCTATTCATAGCTTAATGTTGCTTATGCATTTAACAATCCATAAAGCATATCTGAAAAATCTGCAGTTACCTTCATTTGTTCAAAAAGCACTTTTATGAACATCTGAAGGAAACATATGAATTTAATGATACCTTACTCATAAATCAAACTTTGAAAATATTGTTCTTCCCCATAATTCATCTAGCAACTCATCAATTTTGGGTATTGAAAATTTATCCAGCACACTAGCTTGATTTAAAAGCCCTATAATCAATACAAAATATCTAAGTCTCATCTTTCTTTTTTATCAACAAAATTAAAGATGAAATCCAACATTTCTTTCATCAACTTTTCAATGGTTAAATTACACCAAAAGGTCACAACGTTTTGGGGTAAGTTCATTTACTATCACAACATGTTGAGTGGTTAAAATAAGATCACAGCATTTAGAGAAGTGGATCGATTGATATCACCATTGATATGTGTCACCAAAAAAAAAAATTAAAATTTAGAAGATCTAACATGTTGTGACACGTGTCAATAATGATCAAATTGGCCCACTTCCCTAAACGTTGTGACCTCTTTTTAACAAACAACTCGAAACAATATAACCTCAAATGAACTTATGCTCATATATTGTGACATTTCAGTGTAATTTACCCATTTTTCAATTGCATATTTTTTAAAATAAGGATATTGATTAGGATGAACATGGATAAGATTAGACTCATCCTTAAGGTGAATATGATGTTGAATATCCCATATAAGTGGCAATGTTGACGAATTTGCAAATACTTCTAGAAATTTGCCCAACAAAACATCTAAATATTTGTTGTTGGTAGTATCCATAAAAGTATCCTTCTTTTAAGCCATCAAACTATAAAAATATACCACCTGATATGCTGCAATTAATTTTTGTAATTGTGCTGAAGGTAGAAATTCGGTTAAGATTTCAGCTTCTCCTAATGGTTGAAATTCTAGCTCTTCCTTGTAAAACAATAGTAGATCCATTCATCTAGAATGCCATAGTTGTCTATAATTTATGGTAATGGGCGCCAATGTGTTCAACCATTGCACTTCCAACAATAAATATGCTTCTTATAGAGGAAGAATATAACAGTCCAAAAAAAATATATTGTTTTTCAATCACAATTTCAACTGACTTGCAAGATTCTATTCATTCCAAATATTCTCCTTCGCTTGCTATGACTCGAAATGAAGTCACTGCCAATACTGGAAGTTCTAATTTTCTTGCCATATACTCTTGAAGGAAATTATGGGTACTTCTCGGATCAAACAAAAAAATTTATAAATTATGATTTTTTATTGCTCCTTTTTTTCTGAATTTTCTAGTTAAATCAATTTATGGCTATGGCAACTCCTCCGTATATGCTTTTTTACTTGTTCAAATGCTACACGTAATTGCATGTAACAAGATAGTAGGTCGAGAAACTGAAACATTCGGTTAGATCAATGGTTAAAGACCAGATGTAAAGCAACCTTTTAGAAAACTTTCTAAAAAGCATTTATCTTGTCAGATGAATGCTCAAACTCATGTTGCTAACGTTCCACATCTGCTGCCTAAGTTAACTTAGCACAAATTACCCTGATAATTTTCATATTGAAACGGACCAAACCCGTTCTTTCATGCATTGATTAACTAAGGTCAAGCACCAACCAATTAATTATTGTGCATCCCTGAAACCAGTCATATGCATCTTCTTCAAGTGCACAAATGGGAATCCGATGATAATTAAAGAATCGATTGGCTTTGAATATCTAACTAATGGGATCTCCACCTGAGAATTTAGGCGATTCCAGTTCAATATGCTTGGTGTATGAATGACCACTTTCATGCAAGTTCTCATTGAAATATGATGAAGAAGAGTTACCTCTACTAGTCTGATTCCTCTGCACGACTGATGTGCTTGTAGAGATTTTGATGGTACCATAAATTGTTGCATTAAAGCATGCATGTTTCCATTCATTGCATTTCAGTAACCATTTTCTCAATATTATTCTTGTCCTATTCGACCTGTTTTTGAAGTTTAGAGTAACTTATTATATTCCCTACCATTTCTCAATAAAACCACCAAATTGTTAAGCTTCCACATCCCATATAAAAGACAGGTTCACAAGATTTCCTCGCTCAAGAAAAGACATGCCAAAGAAAGTAAAACCAGTGTCCACATTGACAATTCCAAAAGCAAAAATGTACAAGTAGCCCCCTCTCTCTCTTCTCCTTTTCGTTTGCACAGATTTAGGGTTTCACACTTTGATCAGTCAACTAGTGATTTTGAGACAAATAGCCTTATAGTCTAGTATCATCTCCTCTGATCTTTCAAATAAAAGATATCAAGTTCAAATCTCCCCTCCCCTATTATCATAGCCAAAAAAAAAAAGCTAGTGAATTTGAGAAAACAAATAACAAATCTGAGAGCTATGCTTCTTGATCTATCTGCTAATACGAATTTTATATACTATGCAACTCAATACTAAGCTAGGGTTTTATTGTGTATTTGTGAAGTAAACCATGGAGTGAGAGACTCATTGGATTCGAGCTCAGCTGCTCGGAGAATGAAAGCGAAGAAGAGAGAGAAAGACTTGTAATTTGTAAATCTCCTAGTTCTCTTTCTTCTGTACTTATTTGCAGCTCATTAGCAACTCCTTTCTAAGGTGGTTCCACAACAGAGACAGTATCATACACCTAGACGCTATCTTTATGAGATCAAATCATGAAAATTTGGAGCTGATACTCAGTAACGTCAAAGATGCTCCTTCGAACTAGTCCATCAAGCAAAGAACCAACAGCGACAGGAAGCTGGATCCAAAAGTTATTCAAGTACCAATGAATAAAAATAAAAAGGAAAAAGAAAAAAAAAAGAGCTATATTATATAAATTCAATAACTAAATTCATTATTGATCCGATCCTAATCTAAAATAACCTCATAAATCAAGCTTAACAAAACTAAGTAGAAAAGGCTACGTTAAAAGACAAATAACTGGTCAGATTTACAGGTTACAGCTGAATGGGATTGTACCAAAATTATAGGTGTACATAAAATTTGCACTCAACTGTCAAATTGGGTGATTTATCCAACTTCAACTTCGCTTGAGATGCTTTACCCACAAACTTCGCTTGAGATGATTAATCTGCACGATAAATATAAACTCCAGCTAACATGCCCAAAGCAGCATCATATAATATAGAGGAAAAATAAACTGGAAGTCCTATGGACATATTTGGCTTTTAATTGGATCTTAAAGGTTCACATTATGACAATCAAATCCTCCAAACTACTTAGTTTTAACAAACAAGACAGAACTTTAATAATCATGACTCTTTAAAAGCTACATGATCAAGTCCTTAAATTTTTGAAAAAACCTAATTTTTTTGTGTGCGCATGGTACACCATGCAAGCATCACATGGTGAGGAAATATCAAAATATGCCATGGTGGTGCAAAAACTGCATGTTAGGACTTTTAAGAACTTAATTATTGTCATTGACATTTTCAGACTTGATTGCAAAAAATTAAAGAAAATAATCAGATTTAAGATCTAGGGTGTATTCTCCCCCATAAGTAAACATCAAAATCATTTCCAAAGGGAAATAATGCCAACGGTATAATGAATAATATCCTTGAACATAATCCTATCACAATCAATAACAAAATGTCAAGTACACCCCAATAATAACAAAACATCTGGCAATTGCAACTCAACTTAAGCAGAGAAATGCTGAAAGTTGTAAGCTCACTAAGACACCTACCATGAGTCAATACCAAAAACTCCAAAAGGTTAACTCAAACTTCATCTTTCCGACTTTACCCTTTTTTTTTTTTTCATGCATGCGTGCGTGTGTGTGTTTGTTGTTGTTGTGGGTCTGGGGGGTTGGGGGGCCGGGTGGGGGGTGGTGATGTCAGTAAGTTTCAAACTATTTACTCAACACAAATTCACCATCTATTAATCGAAAAGGCTACAATAATTCTAGATCTGACTGCTTCAAAAGCAAGTAGATATGTCCATGCAATACCCTATTCAGTCCATTACAACAGCAAATTCTGTTGCCTCAAGCTCAAAAATACACGCATGAAATCAACTAAAAAAATGGACACATGAGAATAAAGAACTAACAGCAGAAATGTAACTCATAAGAATAAATAAATAAGGAAGATAGAATAATGTACATACATCTGTAATACCGCGCACTGGAACCATGATATGGAGCTTCTTTCTTCTGAAAACACAAATAAGTTAGTTAATTTAAAAAAGAGAAGGCGAGGAGAGGGGTTTGGGGGTGGGGGAGAGAGAGAGACAGAAAAGAAAAGAAAGAATGAGAGGGAGAAGGAAAAATGAAATTATAGTATCATCATGAGACTTCACAAGCAGTATCTATATACACAATATTCTAAACTGAAGATTTACAATCAGAAGTCTTGATCAAACATTAAGGCTTTTTTGCTCACTATCTATTTGCTTTTCATTTCACATCACCACAAGTCTGTGTTACCTAAACTAGTTTACAAGGATCCAGTATGGGTAAGGATCTAGAGGTCAAACTCTTTTGTAAGATTAAGGATATCTAAGACAGTTAGAAAGAGTCCAAAAATTGGAAACCAGAATGGGAACACAGCTAAGGGATAAAGTACTCCGAAACTATAAAGTCCAAAAAGCCTAGGTCATTCTAATTTGGTTAAGGGTAACTTCAATTATCCAAAGAACTAGCAAGTACCAAGCATATAACCGAATAGCAACATAGAGCTGACAACCTAAATAAATTAAGCCACATATTTCCCTTCCTCACCAAAACCCAAAACCAAAACCACCCCCATAAAACCCAAAGAAATCAATTTAGCTAAAATCCCATCACCAGACATGATAGTTTCCATTCATCCCACTCAAAATGAAAAAAGGAGACATCTGTTTAAAGATGAGAAAGAGATAGATGGGATTAGGAAGCCCAACAAGTGTGTATCCCAAAACTCCTCAAGTACTTGCCGCACTTCCTAAGAAAGAAGGTGTCTTGGTATTGGATCCGCTGACTCTTATTCAAAAGGTCCAATAGTGTAAATGGGAAAGAATATTAATACTATGAGCTGAGGAATGGTGTTCTTCCTCCATTCCAAACAACATGACAGAGAAGCTGAACAATTGGACAGTTTTTCAGAAGTTAGAATTTAATTTGTCAAATCCATACCTGAATACTACTTCTATTTTCGGCATATCCATATCCTGGCAAGAGGAAATGAGAAAAATCAGTGTCTGGCAGGAGTAAAAAGAGAGAGAAGAAATGACTCATTAACTCACCTGCTGGATACACAGCACTTTGATGCTGAAAATATGGAGATGTTGATGTTCCAGGACCATAAGACATTGCATTGTATCTGAAATTGAAAAAATTCTAACTGACAATTTACAAAGGGAACATAATCTTATGAAAGACTAAATGATTTCCAGGTAAGCAAAAAATTCACCCTAAAATGCATATTTCGCCAGTTTCTCCATTTGTATATGTAACTATATATGTAATAAAATTTGGGTAAGGATATGGAACCTGCAAATATATGCTTACAGGAGCAGATGCTTTGCCTTGAGTTCCTGTATGAAGAACTTTACAGGTTCCCTCTTCCTTTTATTTTTTTTTATTTTTGTGGTGGTTGTTTGGGGTGTGGTAGTGTTGAACTGAGTGCACACTTAGAAGCGGGAGCATTACTATTGCAACAACAGATGCACAAAAGATTTGCATAATCACTAAGAGAGGTACAACTTATCTCCCAAGAGCTATTGTGCACCCTATTACACTTTTACTGGATCACGTCTCCATACCAAGAAGCATAGATCAATACCTTTGGCTACCAGCAGAAAATGAATTGTCAATCCGTGCATGACCAAGTCCTCTGTTATCTTGATATAGAAGTTCATCATCCTGCAGAAATACATGCATATTTATACTCATTCAGAAGAAATAAAATGCACTCAAAGAAAAAATGGTGTATATTTACCAGCACTGTGCGTGGACGCTTATTCCCTGACAAGCTGTATGGACTACCCAGAAAAGCCGAACCTATACATCAGCGAAGGTTAGAGGAACTTAAATTCAGAAGAAAAAGGAATTGATGAAAGCAATAAGCATCGCAAATGAGCAATACAATTGCACACTCATCCTAAAAGCAATGTCTAACATGTGATGCAAAAAATATAGCATGAAGAGCTCACCACCACTCAGACAGATTATAATTGTTAAAGCATAAAGATTATTCTATACGCCATGCCATGATGGATTCTGTATCTTAAAACGATCGCCTCTACTCTAAAGATCATTCAACTCCCAAAGACAAAGTGGGGCATACACGCCCTTGATATAATATTACCAAAGATTCATGTTCATATGGAAAATAGGAATTTGAGCACATAATATGTGGCAAAATTAGTGGATTCCATCCTATGTTTGAATAATAAAGTCCTACTTTTTAATTCTTCCCCATGAAAAGGCAATCAAATCAAGCCCCACCTCCTCCTGGAAAACAAATGAACAGTCTCTAATACTTCTCTTACAGGACTGAAAATAAAAAGGAAAGGAGCCTTATACTATGATAGATCACAATCACGTGTGCTCTTTGCAGAACAGAGATCAAATTGAACTAACTCATCTTCTTGAGTAAATGACACAACAAATCAGAAGCTGGTTTGCCACAATAAAATAAGACGTCAAAAGAATTATTTGCGCAAGGACTCCGTTAAGTACCTTAGGCAGTATGAATTTGGACATTAGCATATGTAGAATCTAGTAATATAGTATTTTAAAGGGTCCCATTTAATGTAGCCATAGCAAGTTAGTAGAATAGGGGTATAAATAGCGTCCAATAGCTACTTAAAAGCAACTTTAGCATTATATTCTCTTTCTATCAGATTTAGAGGACTCTTAGCCCTGTTTTTATAAATAAATTGTACCCTGGATTAAGATTTTGTACACGTTCCATTTCCAATAAAGCCGATGAATTCAATCTTTTCCCTACTCACAATTGGTTCAACCGGCAGAACAGATGCCAGAGAAGCCAAATCAATACGAGTAGATGGATAATTGCATGGAAAACTTGAAGAAGATAGTGAAGCAACTGGCAGAGGAAGTGATAGAGCTTAAGTGCCACTTTGAGTTGACTCAGACACCAGCCATCAAGGTACATTTAGAGGATTCCAGTATCACTAATGCAGTCCAGAATGTTTCAATTGCTTGGCCTTGACGACAAGGCAAATATCTTACAGGGTAGGTTTATTATGTACCTAGGATAGTATTGATTTAGGCATGAGTATGATGTAGAGACTAGTACAGTATTTTAGTAGGGTCCTACAAGAAGTAGCCACAAAACACATCAATCTGTAGCATAGGGGTATAAAAGAGTTTATTAACAATTCTGGTATTATATTATCTTTTTATAAGATTTAAAGGAGCCCTTATCTCTTTGTTTAGGAGCACATTATGCTCTAGATAAGGTTTACAACCTACAATTAAAGTCTGCTCATTCAGTTTCCAACCGAGTAAATACATTCAATCTGAATCCCAAACAGATTCTTCTCAAGAATCATAGACTGGGGGTCAGCAAGCAATGATTAAAGTTATACTTCCAGACAAACAAGTCACCATGCATTCATAATTTCAATACCTAATGTTTTCTGTAAACTCATCTACTTCTCTTGAAACGGAGTACCTGATCCATATGTTGGTTGAGAGAGCCTCAAAGTAGCTTGTTCCCTCAAATTAGCTTGCTCCCTCAAAAATTTTACAGCCTCAGCAGTTCTTGAAGACATTAAATCGCTTTGTCTCTGAACGAGATTCACACTGGTGGATGCTTTCTTTCTGGGCTCATCCAGCCTCAGCCCTGTGAAAAATGTATAAACCATATTAGAAAAACAACATATGCTTTGATAACACAAGTAGATGGCTTGACAATATACCATTCTTTGTAGATGCAATAAATGTCTTAAGAATATTCAGTAAGATTCTGATATATAGTTATCAAAGCAGAATCAGTGCTCAATTTGCAGAACGAAAAAGTGCTAAAAAGTAAAAGTGAAAAACTTGGTTTATATTATATATTCAGTGGATCACACCAAATCGTTTGGTCTAACAATTAAGCCTCCAAACTCTCCAATCAAACTGTATGATATTTTAGATTCAAATCACACCAAGCCGGTCCCCAGGAAACACACAATACTATAATTTACCAGTATGTGGATTACATAGTGGATGATCTTCCTGGGATAGCTGGTCGAATAACAGCCTCGACCCTCCATTTATTGGATGCCAGATTGACACTTAAAAACATTTTTCCCTAAGTTTGATAAATGTCACCAACAAATTTCAAATGGTCAAAATCCAAAAATGTAAAGAGATGAGTACCTTCATTTGAAGAATTTAGGGTGCTTAAAATGTGAAGCTCTTCCACAAGACATCACTTTGAATGCTTATACCCCAAGGAATTGCCTACTCATAAAGTCCCAGAACTCTAAGTCTTACTAAGAAAACATTTTAGGGTAACCTACATTTTGCAAGCTATTGTCCATCCTTGTAAATTCATGTAGCCAAAGATGGTCAGTCCACCTACACCCATGTCCCCCATAAAAAAAAGTGAATGCTTTTCATTTGAATACTGGGTGAACTAATATGATTGATAATTTTCCTTATAATACCAAACTTCTAAATTCTGTATGCTTATGGTCTTTGACATACAAATTGGCGCTCCTATGAATCCAATGGCACCAAAGTTCCAAATCGGATTATATTGCAACTAAGCATAAATAGAGAGATTGTAACACAACAGTTGCATGTATGTTTCCAGTAACTAAAAAAAGGCTAATAGCCAAATCATTTTAGTTAAGACATTCCCCTTATCAAATTGGTTGGTAGCATATGCATAAGGTGATGAAAATACTAAATTACCCAAAAATAAAAGGCGGGGAGAATGCTCAATTTCAAAATTGACTGTAGGCTTCTTACTAAGGGGGGAAAGGAAGAAAGAGAGCCGCGGGGGGGGGGAGGGTTGGGTTGGGGTCGGGGGTTTGGGGTGGGGTGGGTCGGGGGGTTGCGGGTGGGGTGGTGTTTTATGGTGAAAGACTGCTGACTTCAATAGCTTTGTTTGTACTAGTAAGAGCATTCCTATGTCCATAACAGAGCACCCAGTGTTGTGAAACCTATAATTCATGTATACAAGGTATGAAACAGGTAGTAAGCATGTATTAGTAAGAAAGCAATTGTGTATATTGTCTTTTGTTAGCTCTTTTCAGAAATAGTACTTAAGACAGAATTGTAAAACTACAAAACTAAGTATGAAAGAGATGGGAGGGGGGCATTCTGTCTCAGTTGAGAAGTTTGTTGAGAGCAAAGTTGCCCTTGTGACTGCATAACAATGTGTTCGTGAGAGGCGAGACTGCCATTCTTTAGTAGTGAGTTCTATTTTCCTTTGCTAATAAATACATAAATTCCTCTTCTACTGTAATTTGAACCCTAGCTCTACCAGTTTGGCACCATCTGTGAACCAATTTTATTGGTTCTTTGTTTAATATTTCTTCAAACGTTCATTCAGTGGGAGCAAATAGTTCTCGCCCTCTTGCTGCCACTGTAGACAGTAATTCTTCTGACAGGTACATGTGATCAAAAGCAGTAAACTTATGGAGAATTTTTAGACAAGTAAAATAAAGGACTGTGTCAAGTGTGACCAGCCTTTTAATGCTCAAAGTGTTTGTCCTAATAAATCCTTGCAATATACTATTTTAGAGGATACAGAGTATGATGGAGAAGAATGGGTGAATATGCAGCAGCTAGCGGTGCAAAATATGGAAGACAAGGAACTATCATTTTTGGCTTTGACTGGTTTGAATGGCCCAAAAACTATGAAACTAAGAGGTACTCTCTTATCCACTTCAATTTTGATACTTGTCAGTAGTGGTGCTACAAATTTATTTCCAAGAGCTTGGTTGATCAATTAGACTCGCACGTTATGCCTACTAAATGATTTCAAGTACGTTTGGGAAATAGACATGCAATACATTCTTGTGATGAATGTCATGATTTGCAGGTTGGTATGGGAGGAATAGGATTAAACGTTTCAGTTGATTCTTTTATCTTGGAGTTAAAGAGGAGTAGATGTTATATTGGGGATTGCATGTCTACAAACTCGAGGAAGTGAAGGTGAATTGAAGCTTGTGACGATGAAAATTCCTATTGGTAATACTGAGTTTGTGTTGAAAAGTGATCCAACTTTGTATAAATCCCCAACTACACTTAAGTCTCTATGTAAAATTGACGATTTAAAGTTTTGTTGTGATGATATGGCCAGTGGAATTGTTTTATGTTTATAATCAACAGCTTGATTAGTCCTACAGTAGCAACACTTTTGCTTGAAAATCCTGATGTTTTTAAAGAAAAATTGAATTTACTACAATCCAGACCCATGGATCCTGAAATCCCACTTGCAGAAGGAGTTGGTGCAATTAATGTATGGCCTTATAGATCAGATCAAGCACAGAAAAGTGAAGCACCTAGTTGAGGAAATGCTTGCAGCTGAAATTATTACGGGAAGCACCAGTCCTTTTTGATGTATTTTCAAAACGAAGGTGCAACTGACAATTCCACCCTAATTTCTAAAATTTTGTCCTGGTCTTCTTTGATAACATTAATATATAGTTGTGATACAGTGCTCGTGTAAATAACGTGAGAGTGCTTTTAAAACTTGTTGAGAGAGCACCAATTTTCAGCAAACAAGAAGAAATGTCCCGTTGCTCAAGATCTTTTGGGTTATTTGGGACATATTGTGTCAGCTAAAGGAGTTAGCGTAGATCCAAATAAGGTCAAGAAAGTTGTTGATTGGCCTATTCCTGCTCCAGTTAAGTGTGTGAGAGGAATTTAGGATTGTCAAGTTATTCCAAAAGATTCATTAAAGATTATGGAAAGATTGCTTACTATTCATTAACAAAAATGCTATTCAATGGACAGAATAAGCTAACTAAGCATTTTGGCAGCTCAAGCAATGTTTGGAACAAGCATCCTCTTTATCAATGCCATATTTCTCCAAGCCATTGGCGGTGGATTGTGGTGCAGCAAGGCATGGGTTGGGCTATTTTGCATCAAAAGGGCCACCCTGTTGCCTATTTTAGCAAGGCATCATCAAGTAAGACTTTCAAAGTCTACCTATGAAAAAGAGCCCATGGCTCTTGTTTTGTCAATTAATCATTGGAGAGCTTACCTTTCGGGGAAGAAAATTGTGGTGAAAATGGACCATAAGGCTCTTAAATACTCAAAGCAAAGAATGGCAACACCATCAAAATAAAATTGGCTTTCTAAGATTTGAGTTATGCTTTTGAAATGCAATACAAACAAGGTCACACTACCAAGGCCACGGATGCATTATCTTGACAATTTAATGAAGAGGAATCCGTTAACATAGCAGGCCCATTTGGAATGACCTTTAAGAGATTCATTAATTAGTTACACAATAGAAGTGTTGGCTTGTAAAATTTCTTTGATACAGCGAGGGAGGGCAACGGCAGAAGGTTCGATTTGAAAAATGGCCATTTATTTATTTTTTTTTTTTTTGTTGTTGGTGGGGGGGGGGGGAAGGGTTTGTTGTGTGTGGGGGTGTGTTGCAAATGGCCATTTAATTTATTATCATAGGCTGGTAATTCCTTCTAATTCAAAGTGGGTCTGTTTATTTTTGCATGAATTTAATGGTGCTACTGCTAGTGGACATGCCGCTTATTAAAAAACATATAGGCATATTGCAGCAAATTCATATTGGATCAGGTCAAAGAATGATGTGGAGGAATTTGCAGCTAATTGTGATAATTGTCACAAAGCAAATATTGAATTTTAATTCCAGCAGGCTTGCTAAATCCATTGCCTATTCCTCAAGTCATATGCGAGGATATATCTATATTTTTCCTTTAGGGACTTCGTAATTCTAAGGGCTAATAGGCATTCATGGATCAATTGTCGAAGTATGGCCATTTTTTGCTGTTGAAGCACCCGTTATATGATACTAAAACTGTGGCTGACCTATCTGCAAAAGAAATTTATAGATTGCAATATTGCATGATTTTCCCCATACAGTTGTGAGTAATAAAGATCCAGTTTCATAAGCAATTTTTCGAACCATTTTTTCAACTCCATGGAGAAAAGTTACATTTCAGTATTTTTAGTCATTCAGAGACAGATTGACAAGCCAAAGTACTTCATAGATGTTTGGAGTGTTATCCAAGGTCCTTTGCTTGTGAAAATCCTTAGCTGTGGTTATATTGGCTTTCATGGGCAGAATATTCATACAACACATCATATCACACATCACCAAAGATGACCCCATTCAAAATAGTGTATAAGCAGCCACCAACAATTATTTCTTCATTTATAAATGGTGAAATTAGGTCTTTTGTGTTGCTCACACCTTTGTGCGACAAGACGGTATTACGAAGCAACTAAAATATAAATTTGAGAAAGGCACAATTACGGTCTTCCATTCAAGCCAACCATCATCATCATCAAGTATAGATATTGATAGTGATTGGGTGTTTCTTCTGTGCGTAAGGCCTGCACTACAGTAGAAGGTGGCAGCTAGGGATTGATCTAGACTACAGCCAAGATATTATGGACCATATCAGATTGTTCAGCATGTTGGCCAAATTGCATCTAAGTTGAATGCACCTGAGAGTTCTAAAGTGCATCTGGTGTTCCATGTCTCACTTTTAAAGAAGTCGTTGAGTTTTTCTCGGTTAAATCAAAAGTTTCGTATAGCCAAAGGAAGGACATACAACCGCAATGTGCAGAATAGCACAGAGCCCAATATTTACAACTCTCAAACTAGGACAAAACCACTAAACTGATTACAATCAAGCAACACATACAAGAAAACAAGATAACCCTAGGAACTATTAAAAAATAAATTGAAAATTTGTCTTGCTAAAACATGGGAGTTGGGGAAAGATTGTCCAAGCCTGGCAAAATTGCAAGCTCACCAAATGCAATAGACAGTAGCAGATAAGGTAGCACATATTTTCTACTAGTAATTAGATTTTTAGGCACTGCTATAAGACCATCCACAGTACCTTGCCAAGACAAAAAAGTTACAGAAACTTACAGGACAATCAAGGGAGCAAGTCATGTCTATCCAAACCAACTTCAAGAAAGGGCATGAGAAGAAAAGATGCTCATGGGTTTCAAAACCAGTAGAACAAACATACCACAAAGTAGACAAGGTCATAAAGCTTTACTGCCAACAAGCCACATAATGAAACCACGCCTAGGAATAACATTCTTGTTCCAAATTAGTTTAAACCAAGGAATTTTCAAGCTATCCGGTGCAAACATTTTATAAGCACTTTCGATAGTAAAAATTCCATATTTGGATGGTCTCCATATCAGCCTATCTTCAATAAATGGATTGGGGACAAGATTTGAAGGGATGTTGAAAGTTTCCCAAAACAGAGATGGAGGTAAGCACCAAGAACCATTGTCAATCAAGAAGCACACCCTAACATTCAAACAAAGGCCTGAGGAAGCTATATCCCTAGCATTAAAAGAGTTGAGGAGTGGTGCTTGAGAGAGCCAGTAGTCAACCTAAAAGAGACCCCATTCCCAACTGACAACTATCGGACCAAACCACACAACTTCAAAAATTTCCACCAAGACCAAGAACAACTAGAAGGGGTTTTGATTTCCCATAAGCTTCTTCCTTTAAAAAAAACTGTATGAACCCAGTCTACCCAAATGCTTCTAAAGCCTCTACTATAAATACACCAAATATGCTTTGATTGGGCTGCTTTGTTCCAAGCTTCCAATTTAGGAATTCCATGTCCTCCTTCCACATGGCCCCCCGCTTCATAGAAAATTTTTTATAAGTTTTTCAACTTCCAACACAACTTTCTTAGGAAGAATGAAGATTTAAGCCCAATACACTTGCATAGAAAAAATCACAGATTTTAAGAGCTGTAGTCTGCCCCATAAGAAAAAACTTTAAATGTCCATGCTTATAGACGTGAAGTAATATTGAGAATCAGCAAATCACAATTTTCCCTCCTTAGTTTCTAGGACACAAGCAGCACACCAAGATACCGAATTGGAAGTTCACCCTGCTGAAAGTTCAAGGCAGCAAGAATTGCCTCCTTAGTAAGAAGGTCTACATTAGCAAAGAAGAACATACTCTTTGTTCTATTGGCACAAAGCCCATATAAATCTTCAAAATTCTTCAAAGCATGTTTAATGGACGATTAGAGGAGATATCACATTTACGAAAGATGATAAGGTTATCAACAAAGCGTAAGCGAGAGATCCTATCATCCTTACAACGCCAATGATAGAAGAAAGTTGAGTTACAAGCTATCTTCCTTAGAATGCATGACAACACCTCCATGGCAAGGATGAATAAATATGGAGAGATAGGATCTCCTTAGCGGATGCCACGTTGGCTTGGGAAAAAACCCACTAATTCTCCATTAATATTGATTGAAAATCTTGGTGTAGATATACATTGAACTAGAAGTTTCCTAAAATGAGAAGGAAAATCCATACAAACCAACACTTTCTCAACAAATCTCCACTTCAAAGGATCATAAGCTTTAGAGATATCTAACTTTGATGGTACACTTAAGCAGACCACACCTGAAATGGTAGTCATTTAAAAGCTCTTGTGCCAAGAAAATGTCATCTATAATTTTGCGGCTAGGGACAAAGGCAGATTGCTCTTTCCCAATAAGAGATCCCAAGACATCCTTAAGGCGGGAAGCAATAAGCTTGGAGATGGCTTTATAAATCACATTACAACAGCAAATAGGCCTGAAATCCGATAACTAAGAGGCATTAAGAACTTTGGAAACTAAAATAATGATGGTGGAATTTACCACTTTGAGAAGAAAACCAGATTGAAAGAATTCAAGAACCACTTCTATAATATCCCCTCCATAATTGTCCGAAAAGCTTTAAAAAATTTAGCAGAAAACCCATCCGAACCTAGAGCCTTGTTATTAGATTGAGAGAAAGCAGCCTTAACATTATCAATCGTAAAAGGAGACTCCAAGGGCTCAATTTGTTGCTAACTAAGCTTCCAAGTGATCAGGTCATCAAAGCTAGACAAGTTTTGACCAGCCCTATGATCTTTAAACAAGTCAAAAAAATAAGAGATTACCTCTCCATGGACAGCTTGAGCACCAACAACAAAGGAGCCATCTTCTCTTTCAAGAGAATGGATTGAATACTGATTATGGCGATGAATCATGGCCTTGCAGAAAAAATTAGTATTTTTGTCTCCTAACTTGAGCCACTCGATTCTCAATTTTTGTTTAAAGAAACTCTCCTCCACATTCCTCGAGAAATAATAGTTTTTAACCGCTTCATGCGTATCTTGCATGCGAGACATAACCCCTTGTGCAATTGAATTTTGCAAAGAGCTAAGGGCTTGCTTGGCTTGCAAAAGCTTTGCTGAAATGTTAGAGAACTCTTTGTTATTCAGTTTTTTCAGCTCCTGTTTCAACCATTTTAACTTATACACTACTTGGAAAAACTTCGATCCATCTACTTCTGACTCCCAAACTGTTGATACCAAGTTAAGAAACTCATCTGCATTAGTCCAGAAATTGAAGAACTTAAAAGGAGCTCTTCGCCTAGCAAGAGAGAAATTCCCATGCACTATACACATGGCATGATCCCATAAAATAGGTGAGAGGAAATTAGCTTGGGGATAGGGAAAATTGACAATCCAATCTTGATTGACAATAACTTGGTCAAGCTTCTTAAAAATAGGGCAATTGACTTGCTTGTTAGACCAAGTATAGTAATTTCCCCAAACCGTAAGTTAGAAAGTTCAACACTGTCAAGGAAAGATTTAAAGTCAATCATGGCTAAGTTCATCCTTCTATTGCCTCCCACAATCTCCTCAGGCGGCTTAGAGACATTGATGTCCCCTAAAATCATCCAAGGCTCCCACATACAAGAGAAAAGGCCAAGAAGCTGACACCACAAATCTTTACATTCAGGCTCAAAATTTGATCCATAAACAAAAGTAACAACAATTTGCACATTAGCCCTTATATCAAAACAATAACAGTGAAGGAACTGAGCATGTACCATGACAACAGACACATCCCCAATACTATCATCCCAATTCAACCAAATGCGTTTCCTAGCAAGACTGTTGATTGCAAAAGACCAGCTCCTACTAGTAGTCTGCTTGATTGTAGACTCATATAAGTGGTTTACTCTAGTTTTGAGCAACCCCACCATAGAAATACCATTATCCACACAAAGCTTCCTAACATCAACTACTTTTAGAGGATCACTAATGCCCCGAACATTCCAAGCTACAAAATTCATAGAAACACAAAACAAAAAAAAAAAAAGAAAAAAAAAAAACTAAAAGCACTACATGTAGGAGCGCTTTCTCCTCTTGAAGAATTTCTTCCTCTTTTTCCTGCTCGCAAGAGTTATCACTGCTATCAAAGAAGACGAAAGGCCAGAACCCCTTGGTCTTCTCTTACTAGAGGTTCCTAGAACAAGGAGCACCACCACTAGAGATGCATTAGAGCTCGCCCCATTATTTTTAAAAGGAGCTAAAGGGGACCTCAGAGATTTATCCAAAACTGAAGTCTCAGAGACATGGGTTGGAACATCATCAAAGCTTTGGAAAGGGTTTGGAGTTTCAGCAACATCTATAAGATCTTCCGTGTGGTCGTGTGATCTGTCTTTAAGGAAGACACAACCTCCTCCTCCCCATTGTTGATAGAATCCCTAGAGACATGATCCGGTGACTTAGAAACGACTTCCTTAGCTGAGCAACCTTCATAAGGAACCAATTGCTCCTTTTTCTTGTTACTAAGAGGCGTTGAAGAATCTTCATGGTCAAGTTTGTGTTGTTTGGCTTGACAAGAATGGCCAAAAATACAACATTTTTTGCACCTAGGTGGCAGCCACTGATACTCAACTAAGACCATAGTAGACACACCGTCATCACCCATAATTTCAACTTGGAGGGTAAGATCTCTAGCATCCACGTCAACTTAAAACTCTTGCTTGGTTTGCTCTTTCTCTCAAAGCAGTAAGAGAATCCACTTGCAGTGGTTTGCCCACTCCACTGGTACTGTAACTAATACCATTGGCATCTAATAATTCACATGGAATTTTTTAGAGAAGCACCCAAGCAGGAAGCACAACAGGTTATGGCTTATTGAGAGACATTCCAAGTCACCATCTTTGCAAAACCAAATACCTCTGAGCGACGTACCAAGGTTTAGCCAAAAAGGCATCCAAAATTCTAGGAGGAGGCAAACCTTAAATAGAAGAAGCCATCCTTATTTCCCAAGACATTGAGAATACCGTAATCTTTCCAAATTCGGAAAGCAGTAGATTAGACAAGGGAGAAAGGAATCTTTCATCCAAGGAAGAAACCCACTAGAATAGCTTCCCAATATTTAGCCCCCTTCAATAGCAACCAAAGGCAGCAGAGCTACCTTAGCAATTGAGCCCTTTGAGATAGGAGGAAAAAACGATAACTTAAAATCAGGACAACCCCATGAAGGGGACCCTCCTTAGGCACAAGCTTCGCAAAGGATTTCTTCTTTGGTGAAACAGGTTTCCTAACTTCATCTACTTTGCCCAAACTTCTCGACGCTCTTCTAAAGTAGCATCCCAAGTGAAGAAGTCCTCTTCGAAGGGACATTAAATCTGAAAAGACAGACCCATGGGCTTTAACACCACCCTCATTGTTGACATTGACCTTAGCCCCGTGGGGACCCACCAATCCAACCTTATTTCCATTCACACGATAGGAGTTAACAAAACCAGGAAAAAGATCCCCCAAGGAACAACGCTGCGGTGAGATGCACCACCAAACACAGCAGCACCAAAAGGTGGGCACCGTGGTGAGAGAAAAAGAAAGGGACAGGAAAGAGGAAAACAAACGGAAGAAGAAAAACAGAGAAGGGCGGGGAGAAAGAGAGAGGGCGGAACAAGCAACGAAAGAGAGAGAAGGAGACAAAGAGAGGAGAGAGAGAAGAAATAAGACGGTGGTGAGAAGAGGGGAAAGGAACAGAGCCGAGGGGGAAGGAGAAAGAGATGGGAAGGAAAACGGAAGAAAGAGAGAGGAAAGAGAGGACAGAGAAAAGAGAAAGAGAAGAGAGGAGACAAGAGAGACGAAAGATTATTTTTTTTGTGGGGGGGGGGGGGGGGAGGAGGGAGGGGGGAAGAGATGGAAGAGGACTGAGAGAGAGGAGAGAGAGGGTGACGGAACAGAGAGGGTAATGGAAGAGAAGCAAGAAGTGTGAAAAAGGAATAAAAGTATATTTTTAATATATTCTTAATAATATATTTACACAGTACATATGTATTTATATACGTACAAGAGGTATAACTCTACCAAATCTACCTACCAACTCTCCCTACTTAAAGATTTAGTCAATATATCTACAAACTGATTATTTGAATTAACATGACTAGTGAAGATCCAACCAGATAAGATCTTTTCTCGGATGAAGTGACAATCAATCTCTATGTGCTTAGTTCTCTTATGAAAGACTGGATTGGAAGCTATATGTAATGCAACTTGGTTATCACAAATTAGCTCCATTTGTGAAGTTTCAAAAAATTTTAACTCATCAAGCAACTGTTTCAACCAAATCAATTCACAAGTTGCCAAAGCCATGGCACGATATTCTACTTCTGCACTTGATCTAGCAACAACATCTTGTTTCTTACTTTTCCAAGATACCAGGTTGCCTCCAACAAAAATACATACCCAGATGTAGATCGTCTATTAGATGGAGAACCTGCCCAATCAGCATCAGAATATCCAACCACTTTAGAGTGATCATGATCGTCATATAGTAAACCTTTACCAGGAGCATTTTTCACATATCTAAGAATTCTGATCACTACATTCCAATGACTAGTGCAAGGAGACTGAAGAAACTGACTGACAACACTAACTGCAAAAGTATATCAAGTCGAGTAATAGTAAAATAATTGAGTCTTCCAACCAAACGACGATATCTCCCTAGATCTTCAAAAGGCTCCCCCTAACCTGGTAACAACTTCACATTGGGATCCATTGGAGAATCCACAGGCTTGCAATTAAGCATCCCTGTTTCTTCCAGTATATCTAAGACATATTTTCTTTGAGAGAGTACTATACCAGAACTGGATTGAGCAACTTCTATGTCAAGGAAGTATCTCAATAAGCCAAGATCCTTAGTTTGAAAATATTTGAAAAGATGTGCCTTCAATTGAGTAGTACCATCCTAATCATTACCAGTTATGACAATATCATCTACATACACTATTAAGTATATGCATTTTCCTTCAGATGTGTGCATATAGAAAACTGAGTGATCAGATGTACTACGAATCATTCCAAACTCCATTACAACAGTACTGAACCGACTAAATAAGGCACGTGGAGATTGTTTCAAATCATAAAGTGAACGACGAAGTTTACATACCAAATTAGACTCCCCCTGAGCAACAAAACCAAGCGGTTGCTCCATATAAATCTCCTCCTAGAGTTCACCATGAAGAAAAGCATTCTTAATATCCAATTGGTACAAGGGCCAATGGTGCTTAACTGCAATGGAGATAAACAAACGAACAGAGGACATCTTAGCAACCGGAGAGAATGTATCACCATAGTCCAAACCATACACCTGAGTATAACCCTTGGCAACCAACCGAGCTTTGAGCCGATCAACTTTACCATCAAGACCGACCTTAATAGCATAAACCCATCGACATCCAACAAGAGACTTACCGGGAGGCAAAGAAACTAAATCCCAAGTACCATTGGCATGTAAAGCAATCATCTCATCTACCATTGCCAGTGTCCACCTTGGATCTGAAAGGGCCTCACTCACATTCTTAGAAACAAAAATGAAAGATAGAGATGAAACAACAGTACAATAAGATGGAGATAACCGATGATAGCTAAGACAATTATAAAGTGGGTGAAGATTACGAGTAGCACAGTTACCTTTTCTGATAGCAAGAGGAAGATCGTTTTCCAGTAGGTCCTCAGTAGGTGGAGATATTAGAATAGAAGATGAGTCAACAAGAGCCTCTGAAACGGGTGGGATATCTGATGTAGGAAGGCATCGAAAGCGTCGATGGTAAACCTGAAATGGTGGAGGGGAAGGAATAGACTCAGAGACGACGGGGATAAAACTCAGAAGAACTAACTGAGAGGGAATAGTAAAACCTCCGACAAAGGAGTCTCAG
>JAMXBD010005069.1:0-28647 GCA_024138025.1 Combretum micranthum
TTATTCTATGGTTATTTTTATTTATGTGCGTACCATCTGCACATTGAATCTGTCCTTCCCCACATAGTCCTCCCCCAAATAATGATTAAAGTTTGTATTATTATTATTATTATTATCATCGTGGTGATAGACGATGACTTCCCGAACCCCCACGCCCCCTCCCCCCCCCCCCCACCCCCCCCCCCCCCCCCCCCCCCCCCCCCCCCCCCAAAACCACGCGCCCAGTCTCCTCTCTCAATTCATTCCGTGTTCTGTTTGGTGTTTTTTTTTTTTTAATGGCAGGTCTGAAGTGGTTGAACCGCCGGTTTCGCATGAACGAACCGCTAAGACCCACCGGTTCCGTGCGGGTCCTTCGGCGATTCATAACTGTTCCCGACGGGATGGTTCCGGGTACAGAACCGCCGGGACGGTTCGAGGAGGTTTGCGGTTCGAAACCGCCCTGTGCTAATGTTAGTCTAGACACTATTCATGACATTAAGCCTTTATTATTTTGAAAAAAGTTATAGAGACAAGTATGGAAATAATATCAATTTGTATTTTACACTTATCATTTGCAATAAAAATGTTTGTATTAAGGAACTAGAAAATGGATTCAAATTAAGTGGATATCATCTAATTAATTATAGTTTGAATATCAATGGATTCAATTAAGTGGAATTGGTGGAACATGGAACTAGAAAATGGATTCAAACAAAAAAAATATCAAGACACATAGAACTAGAAAATGGATTCAAATTAAACTTGCACATTCATGGCATTATATAATAACAATTTGCATTTTACACTTATCATTTGCAATAAAAATGTTTGTATTAAGGAAACATTTATTTCACTTTTTTTATTTTTTTCATTTAATGTCAAAGCATTTCTAATATTTAACATATATGAGAGTTATTGTTGTGTAAGGACATTTAGTTTTCTTAATCTTCTTCCCTTAAAAGAAAAGTTTTAACAGCAGCAATTTCCTGATTCTAGAATTGAAACTAGTGATCCACAAGAATCGGACCGAAACCGGTTCCTTTGATTCCGGTTCTCCAATTTTCAAAACCAAAAGCAAATGCCATGTCTCATGTGTGTGTATATATATATATCTAGATGATCAAGTGTTGTTTTGATTCCTTTAGATCAATTTGGATTGCTTAAAACTAAATAGCAAAATATTTTTCTATAATAAGTCCAGTAATTCTTATAAATATGAACTTTATTTTTAAAACCAATGCATACAATTAAGTGGATATCATCTATTAATTATAGTTTGAATTTTAAGAAATAGATATGTAATTTCAAATTTATTTTAATACTTATACCTTTTTTTTTTTCTTTAATGCAAGGCAACACCTAACTACACTAAAAGAGAACCGATGTCTTAAAAGGAAAAAACAATTATACATACATATATATTATATATATTATATATAAACATCTCGCGGTTTCGGTTCGGACCTGAATTGCTGGGTCCGGTTCCACTTTTTACGGATCCGAAACCATCGTGTTTATAATACGGGGCGAGTACGAACCGTAGAACCACCGGTTCACGGAGTGGGTACGAACCATGGACCCGTCGATTCACAGGGTAAGTCTCACAGTTTCGAACCAGTAAGAATTTTTTTAAATAAAAAACCCTACTACAATATTTTAGTTATTAAATGCAGATATAATGTGTTGAAAAAAAGCTTATTATATTACACTTGTTTTTTCAGAATTTTTTTTTTTAATTAGTCACAAAAAAAAAATATGAATACATTTGCCAATTTTTTTTGTGAAATGGTTTGGACTTGCCGGTTCTGACGGGCCCTACTTAGTGAAGCAGCAAGGACCCACCACCTCGGCGGGTCCAACCGCTAGGGCGGTTCTCCCTTTCAAACTATCGGTATTGGTCTGGATCGAGTCTCGATTAGGACTCGACCCTAGGAGAAGTCTCCATATATATATTTATCTATTGTTATTAAGCGAATATTCTAATTCTCATTAAAAAATTAAATTCTATAATATGATGGTTACTTAGTTTATATATATATGTATATATATTATATGTATAACATTTACTTGAGTCCCTCTCTTCTCCCTCTTTTCTTCATTATAATTTCTTTTTTTAGGATTTTTTATTTATTGTACTTATTATATAAATTAGATATTTTATATTTTTGCATATGCAATGGCTGGTTAGTTCGAATAATGACAATAGTGAAGATAACGTGGAAGACCATCGGAGCGCAAGGGGAATGAACATATATCCTTGGCCGATAATCACAAACTTCAAAAGAACTCTGGATAATCCCAGCCTTTTTAGCTGTCATCTCATTTTAAAAGATTCTCATATACTTCCACTACTATAATACACATATTATTTATACATATTTATTTTTATATTTATAATTGTTATCCATGCCCGCGAGCGAAGTCACGAGTCAAGACCTCTCTGGATTTATTATTCCATGCAAATAAAGTTGGAACAAGTAACGTATGGAACTTTTCAAAAGCTTAATTAGCAGGGAAAATATTAATTTATATCAAGTATTCGTCAACTGTGGGCTTGCCTTGTTGATTGCGGACAGTTAAAAAGGAAGGTGTTAGAGTTTTGCTCGTTGGTGTGGGGAAATGAAGTTGCGTTCAAAAATTTATGCTAATATATTCTATTCAATTTCAGTCACAACTATTTTTAGGTAAGTACACTTATTTAAGTAGTATAGAAAATATTAGGTCGTATTCTCTAGGAATCATTAGCATCTACCATGCTTACTTTTAATCTATTATCTAACTAAAGAAACTTCATTAAAAGATGATAAACAGAAAATTACAAGCAAAGTTAAGGTTAATATTACTTATATACATGTTTTCAGGACAAATTTTACAAAATAAGTTTGTTAATACAATATTAAACTTAGAATTTTCTTCACCAAGCCCATATCATGTAATTTCTTAACAAACTCGATGAGTTATTTATTGGGTATACTTGTATTATTAGACTCATTAAGGTAACTTAATGCCTCTGTAATATATAAATAATATTTTATATTGAAGGGAAAAGATGTCATTTGATATAAAATAAGAGGATTTTATGATCAATACTAATGTTTAAATGGATTATTTTGTCAGTTATCAGTTACGTGAGAGAAGATGAAGAGACGTTGTTAAAGATGAAAAGGTGTTATTGAAGACGAAGAGACGTTATTGAAGATAAAGGGACGTTATTAAAGATGAAGAGACATTATTAAAAATGAAAAGACATTATTAAAAATAAAGATGCGTTATTAAAGATAAATAGTTATTCCTTGTCTTCTATATAAACTAGGCTTCCTCTTTTCCAAAACTCATTCCTAAACCTAGAAACCTCTCTAAAAAGATCTATTTGTGAGATTTTTATTACCGGCCTTTAGTCCAAAGCCCAACCCACTCTCCTCGGCTCAGCTCAGTACACCCAATGTAACCCTAATTAGTGAATTACTTCACTACACTTGCCTCTCGTCTTTTCCCTCCTCCTCTGTGTAAGATCAAACCCTAATTTTCTTTGTAAACTCTCTGTTCTTTCTATCTCACTCTCTTCCCGATTGCTAACATAGTATATGTTTTATTTCACTTGGTTTGTTTGTCTTGTTTGTTACAGGAATGAAAGGATAGAGCTGTTTTCGAGTAACAGCAGACTCCATGCAAGCATCTACATGAACAATAGGGGGGGATAAGTTTCCCTTTTCCCTTTCTTTGTATTTATACTCGTTTATTCCGTATTTTTACAACTGTATTTTGTTATTTGTCCAATAGAGCTGAACTTGTTACAACTACTCTTTGTTAGTTATGCTACTAACAGATTATAACTAGATTATAACTAGTCTTGTAACTAATCTATGTATCTGCATGTAATTGTCAATGATGTGTTGTGCAAATATAGTCCACAAGCTTCTGAGGACAGCTTCTGATCCTCATGCTATTCCTTGTAACAGATGACTCCCTTTCTGAGAAGACAACCTTGTCTGCAAGGTTGTGATTTGGATAAATCTGGGAAAATTGATTATAATCTTCCCATGTAGCATCTTCTAAGGCAAGACCCTTCCACGAAGCCAAAATCTGTTTAAGAGGTCGTCCATTCACCATCAAAACCCTAGAATTCACAATACCTAGTGGTTCTAGCAAAGGATGACTAGTAATAGCCTTTGTAGGTAGATCCAAAGATGGTATAGATGATCCAAAATACCTCTTCAAAACAGAAACATGAAATACGTTATGGATCTTGGAGCTAGGTGGAAGATCAACCTTATAGGCACACTCGCCCACCTTCTGAAGCACCTTATAAGGCCTGGAGTAACGTTTAGACAACTTATGAAAGTTGTTGGCAATTGAGACTTGCTTGTAAGGTTTGAGCTTCACCATCACCAAGTCTCCTGATGCAAACGTGACATTAGTCCGATGAGTATCATCAATAGCTTTAATTCTCTATTAAGCCCCTTGCAAATTAGTCTTCAATGAAGACAGAATTTGATCTCTAGTTAGCAATTCCTGATAGACTGCATCCAATTTGGATGTGCCTCGAACATAAGAAGGAATAGAAGGTGGAGGTCGACCATATATTACTTCAAACGGTATAGTCTTAGCCCCTTCATGAAACGAACAATTATAGGCAAATTCTGCCCATGGAAGGAACTTAACCCAAGTGTGAGGTTGTTCCATCACAAAGCACCTCAAATACTGTTGAATAGTCCGATTAAGAACCTCTGTTTGCCCATTGGATTGTGGGTGATAAGCTGAACTCATACACAGTTGAGTTCCACTCAAAGTGAAAATCTCTTTCCAAAATCGACTCATAAAAATTGCATCTCGATCGGAAATAATAGTCCGAGGAATACCATGTAATCTGATCACCATATGTAAAAACAAAGTAGCAACTTTAGTAGCTGTGAAATGTGCATCTAATGCCCCCAAATGACAGTACTTAGAAAGTCTGTCTACAACCACCAAAATAACAGTATAACCCTGAGATTTAGGAAGGCACGTGATAAAATCCATGCTCACGTCTTCCCAAACTCTATCAGGTATAGGTAATGGAACTAGTAACCCAGTTGGTGATCGAGTAACATACTTCACTTGTTGGCAAGTTAAACAGTTCCACTAAATTGCTCAATATCAATCTGCATGTCTTCCTAAAAAAACTCAGCTGCAATTCTCTTATATGTCTTGAGAAAACCAAATGACCAACAATAGGGGTTGTATGAAATTCCTTCAAAATAAGAGGCACCAAACTCGAAGTGGGAACAAAAAACAATCGGTTATGGAAAAACAAAAATCCAATTTTCCAAGTCAAGGAATGTTTATGATATAACCCATTTGCTAAGTCAGAAATAACATGTAAAAATGCTGGAAGTGTCTGATATTCCTGTATAAGAGTATCTATACTAGAGAAACAGGGTGCAGACAATCCAAAATTTTGTCCCTCCTCACCATGTTGTCTCGACAAGGCATCTGCCACAACATTGTCTTTGCCAGCTTTATAAGTGATAGAGTAATCATAGCCCAGCAATTTGGATAAGTATTTTTGTTGGTCAGGAGTTTGAATAACCTGTGAAAGAATTTCTTTCAAACTTTTATGATCCGTGCGAATCATAAAATGAGTCCCCAACACATACTGTCTCCACTTTCATACTGCTTCCACAATACCATACAGTTCCCTTACATAAGCTGAAGCCTTCTGCAAATGGATGGGCAATTTCTTGCTGAAATATGAAACAGGAAATTCTTCCTGTAATAGAACAGCACCTATAGCTGTACCAGAGGCATCTGTCTCAATCACAAAGTATTTGAAAAAATCTGGTAATTTCAAAATCGGAGCTTGAACTAATGCCTACTTCAGATGTTGAAAAGCTGTAAGAGTTGACTCTGACCACTCAAAATTGTCTTTCTGCAATAGGTCAGTTAAGGGTCTTGCAATATGAGCATATCCCTTAACAAATCGTCTATAGTAACCCGATAAGCCAAGAAAGCTCTTAATTGCTTCATAGATTGTGGAACTGGCCATTGTTGAACTCCTTGAACTTTAGCCGGATCAGGACTGACCCCTTGAGCAGACACAATGTGTCCCAAATACTCAATGGAATCCTTGCCAAAAAGACACTTATTGCCTTTTAAATAAAATTCATGTTGCTGTAATATCTTCAATACCAACTCAAGATGAGTCAAATGATCTTTCATATGCTTACTGTAAACCAATATGTCATCAAAAAACACTATGACAAATTTACGAAGATAAGGTTGAAAAATCCAGTTCATTATAGACTGAAAAGTAGCCGGGGCATTTGACAACCCAAAGGGCATTACCAAAAATTCATAATGGCCCTGATGTGTTCTAAAGGCAGTCTTCTCAATATCATCAGAATGCATCCTAATTTGATGATAACCTGATCACAAATCCAATTTGGAAAAACATGAAGCATCATACAACTCATCCAACAATTCATCTATTGTAGGAATAGGAAGATAAAAAAACAAGATCAATGTGAGTTGACCTTCTTCTTTTCTATCGAGATTTAAAGGGAGTGTTCTTTGCCTAAAGTCCTTTTTGTTTTTAAAGATCAAGTTTTGTGGAGAAACTCTATATTTTATTGGAGATTTTGTAATATGCAATCAAGGAGGATCAAGATCCAAAGTTATTGGTATATTGAATCTTTTCTTTTCTTTTGATGATGTAAAAGATCAATTTTTTTTCTTTATATTTTGTTGGATGTTCTATTTGTGGGAGAAAATATAGAGAAAATTCTAGTGCTGGGATTGGAAAAATTGTGAAATTTTATCAAAGGAGGAAGATGTGAATTTATATTCCTGTTAAGATTAAGATTTTAGGTGAAGTTGTATTAGGTTTATGCTATGGAAGTTGTACATAGAAATCCATTCAGTTTATGTGACCAGGAATTTTAGTGAAATTAGGGTTTCTAATATTTTCAAAAGGAATTGTTGGTAGAATTGGAGTTTTAAAAGCGAATCAAGTACGATCTTACCTTGTTTGTTGTATGTGCTTGTAGTTTAGATTTGCTTGTTGTGTGTGTTGTAGGATTAGAATTCCAAATTAACCTAATTTTATATGGCTTATTAAATTGTTTTGCTGCTTATGATTGGCTGCGGTTAGTAAAGACTATGCAGAATGTGATACTGACGCCGGTAACCTGATGATCCTTGTGTGGTATTGTCCCGAGTGGAGTTGCACCTGAATATGATTCTGGTAGATTAGGTTTTAGCAGTATGGTTGTGAGTGTGTGGGAAATTCCCAACACCAATATATTTTATATTATCTATTTTTTTAAAGAGTCATGAGTTACTCCTGATTCAGGACTATATGCATATGGTTCAGAATTGCATTGTTTGCTGGCTGATCACATATAATAATTTGTATTTGTTACATTAGAAATAGTTGCATGTGGATATATATCTTGTGTGTGCATATGCATTTATATGTGGTTTGGCGTACTGGACGTTTTCGCTCATTCCTTATTTTTTAGGTACAGGTGAATATGAGATAATTTATGACTTATTTGGATATGACATATATGTTGATCATGGGGATGATGATTGTAAACCCATGAATTTTTATTAAAGTTTATGTTTAAATCTTAGAATTAAAGGTCAACCGAAAAAACCCTAAAAGACAACAAAAGACTACAACAAACCCTAGTATTTAGATCCAGTAATCTTGCACTCTTAAAACCTAAGCAAAGGAAATGATAATTGTGGATAATAGTTCGTAATAATATAGAAAAGCTTAAAAATATCAGATTCATTAATTTTTAGTATGTTTTGAACATGAACGGGATCAATTTTCGAAAAGCGGATCTTAGGGCTCGAAATAGTAAAAAAATTTTGATGACATCGTCAGATTTGTAATAATATGAATATTTCAAAAATATCAGATGTTGCATTATATGCGTTTTTCTTTACTACTGGTAAATTATTGTCTTGTTTACTATTCATTATCCTATTCTACTATTCATTATTATTCATCTATCTTTACTTTTTGTTACTACCTATTCTTACTACCTATACACCTATTTCTTACTTTTTTTTCCAATACAACTTCACATCTCTCATGTCTCACATCTTAATCACTTTTCATTGACAAAAATACAAAAAATAAAATTCACTCTCTCTCTTTCTCCGTCCTTGGTGATTGTTCTTTCCTCCTCTCTATTTATTTTTCTTTTTAAATTTATTTTATTACATCTAATTTCTCTCCACAAAATTCTATAAATACCCCATCTCCCTCCATTTCTTTCACACACTTTTTTTACACACCAAAACTCTCCCAAAATCACTCTACAAAAAATCCTCTCCACAAATTTCTCTCTACCATTTTTCCTTCTTCTTTTAATCAATACATAATCATCCTAAACCTTCTTCATGTTCATGTAACTTAGTATGAGCTTAGTGTATATTTTCTAAAAATCCATAAGAGGTTAAGAAAGCAATAAGAGGTTCATACTTTGTTTTTATTCATACATACATTCTTATATTTTTAGATTATTAATAGATTATTTCTTATGCTCATGTAACTTAGCATGAACATAGTGTATATTTTCTAAAGGCCCATAGAGATCAAGAAAACAACATTATGTTCATGTTTTATTCTTATTCATACATTATGTTATTATTATTTTGCTTTTACTATTACGCTTATATTATTATGCTCTTATTATGCTTTTTCTTTCTTTCTTTTTCCTTTTTTTTTTGGGACTAGTCTATTCTTAGTCTAGGTTGCCTTGATGAAGCTAAGGCTCTTAATACTTGATCATATTATTATGCTTATATTGCTTCTTATATATATCTTTATCTTATTATGTGATATTATTCTCTTTCTCATGGCTACATATTCATAAACACGCATGAACATGTTGATATTATCTTAACAAAAATAAAATGAGTTTTCTTAAATGAAGAAAAATACGAACTTTCTTTAAAGATAAAATTTTTCACTTAAGAGATAATTTTCCATAAAAACTTAAAGTTTTTAGTAATAATAGTACATTAGATTTCATGAAAGAATAAACAAAGTAGATTTATCACACGTGCTCTTTTTAAACCAATAAAATAAGAAGGTGACTTTAAAACTCAATATTACTAATTCCTTGGTTGACAAAGGTTTTTCTTAAACTTATTTATGAGATTTTCACCAACACTCTAAAATATTAAGGACTAGACATGTTTTATAAGATCATCTAAAATTAACCTTCTAAAGACAAATCTTGTTTATGAAATAAAATTAGTAAATAACTTAAAAGATCATTATTATTTATCTAAAGTGAACCTAACTTTGGAAAATTTAAGAACATATAATCATGACAAGTAACCACTTCAAGGAATTTTAGTCACTACCGAGAAATACTTAGAGAAACTTCATTTTTCAATTACCAGAAATAAAATTGTTAGAAATCTTAAAAAGGTTAAATTTATTTTTGGAAAATTTTATTTATTTTCAAAAAGTTAAGAAATGAAGTTAAAAAGAAGGAAATACTAACTTATAATAATTCAAGAACTTTTCCAACAAACTAAAGTGGATTTTCAAGTCTTAACTTCTTCCAACTTTTAAGACACATTGGTTTAATAAAATTATTATTGAGATAGCACTACTAAATTCATGTATATAGTATGAGTTTATGTGTGTGTGTGTATATATACATATATATATGTATTCAAAGGATTTCTCCAACTATACAAATATCTATATTTTTGTACAAGAATTTTTGGAAAGAGAAAAGTTTGAAAAATTGTGTTTTGAAAGCTGGGATTTTCATGATGATTTTGTACCTTGCTATTTTGGGACCCAAATAAATTTTTATGATAAAAATAGCCCTAGAAACGGATAGAACTTTTCAAGTTGGTAGAAAATGGTATAATATGTGAAATTCCGAGTTAAAATGAGCAAGTTATGGTATTTTAAGTTGGAATTTCCACCAATATGAATTTTATCGTAACTAGAACATAGAATTAGAAATTTTGATTAGAAATTCCATATAATACTCATTTTGGCTATTTCCTTTATTTAGGAAATGGAGAGAAGGACATTTACTATCCCAAACATTATTTCGATTAAGGAAGTACCATCAAGTCATGGCGGAGTGACTTTACTTCCCTTACTTTTCGTATTTATGATTGTGCTTATAGTATAGTAGCACTAGAAATAGGAAAAAGATGAAAATAGAAAGTGCATGTGACTTATAATGTGGGTGAAAGAACCTTAAGCAAATCGGGTCATGAATTGCCAATAATGAATTGTATGTTCTACTAGCATGTTTAAGTGTTTGAAATTGATTGATCACTTGCAAGAAATTGAAATTAAATGGCTAGACTCCAATAAAATTTGATGCATGCACTTCACGAATTGAGTCTCATTGCATTCACTGTTATACAATTTGTGAGACAAGGGTATGATAGTGGTGGTTGGCATTGCCAGTAGTATTTGCATGTGCCGAGTAGGAGCCGATAAGATCTACACAAATTGATGGCGAGTAGGACCCAGTAAGATCTACATGTTTTTTATGGTGAATAGTAGCCGATAAGAACTATACAAATTGTTTTGTTAAAATTGTTAGCTGTAATTAGTTGGAACACCTAACCCCGAATGAAAGACGTAAATTCATTCAACATATGGTTTCCGAAAAACCATATGTTTTGTATGTTTACGTGTTTGTTGCATTCCACTTTCTTGTATGACAAACTTGGTTGATATCTTTATTTCAAGTATGTTAATCGGGAATATTCTCACTAAGCTCATAAAGCTTACTCTCCTATAGATTTTTGTACACGCAGGACCGTTTACTCTTATATCCAAGGTCTCCACTTATCCGTGTAAGTCATCTTTTTTGGAGCTTTTGGGGGAAATCTACTGGATGACTTAGAATAGACTTCCTCTAAAATCTTTTGGTGAAAGTATTTAAGTTTTCTTGTAAAGACTTAGTAATTTCTATATGATCCTTAGAGATTAGCGAAGGAATGTCCCTAAGACTTATGTAATGGACTCTTAATTGTTATTGTGGGTTATCTTTATCCTTAGATTCTTGTTTGTTTATTATTACTTGCTTAAACCACGTTTCCCAATGACGTCTCCTATTACCATGTTGTACGTCTTACATATTATATCGAGATTTTTGTGTGACTAAGGTAGTCATTCTTAAGTCTTGATATTGTATGTAGCGGACTGCCACATTTAAGGTACCTTTCGGCGTATGATAGCGATGGTGAACTCGACTTTCCTACTGAGGACTAGTAACTTTTGAATTCTGAAAATAGGAGAGAGATTTAAAGATTATTTGAAGTTTACATGTTTTAGGAGATTTATTGTTTTATGAATTTAAGACTGATTTATGAAATTTTGTTTTATGTTATAAGTTTGTCTTAAGTTCGCCTTGGTTTATACTAACAAGATTATTTAGGAGTTTTATTTCTATGAGATGATGATTTAAACAAGTACCTTTTATATGTGAGAATTGGAGATATGTGCTTTTGATTATTTGTAGATTAGTATTTCATAGCCTTGGCGTGTTCTTATGAAGAGAAGGATACATGGCGGGTTATAATGCCTTTAAGATAGGGCATTACAACTTAAGTAGTATTAGAGCCAGGATCATGATCTTTAGGGAATTTAAGTTATGAACTCCTTAGGACAGTGAGATGAAGAGGGGGTAGATCATGGGAATGCTAGTAGCTATGGAAAGCTTAGAATTGTCACCTTTAATGAAAATTTTATAGGTTGACCTATTCATTATGATTTCTTATTATTTCTTTTATTGCAATGTCTTGTTTATAAGTATTATATTTATTTCATTTATATCATTATGTTTTCATAATTATTTTCATATACCTTTCTTAGAATATTTGTTATTTTGTTTTTTTTTTTTGTTGTTGCTCCCTAAATACATAAAAAAGTGATCAGTAAAACAAGTAAAGCTCAACAAAAATCTAAAAATGATAATTTATAAAACCAAAATACACTCTTGTTAAACATATAACCTTCTATGTTTCTGCCATAATATATGCACATGTTTATATAAGAAGTTAATGACATCTAATGAAATATAATTGATAAAACAATAATGACTAGAGTAAGTTAAAGAGAATATATAAATACACACATAAAGGAATTAATAATCGTAACTTACATGAAGAAAATTTAGAACTCAATAGTCACAATTTTAATGACTATAATTTCCAAAATTAATTGAATAAAATAAATTATTGAAACCTCCCCTTAAGTTAACTAAGAGACAACCGACAATAGTCAGCAAATCTTTAATGACACAACGCAAACAAATCTTTAATGAATGTCATTATGAAATTCAAGAAAAGTTTTAAAAGAACCATAATTTGGATAAAATGATGCAAATTCAAAAGGAATAAGGATTAAGACAAAGTTTTATAAGCATCTCCAAAGATTATAAATAAAAAATAACAAAGGTAAAATATTAGAGCTATATATCTTTCTAGGAATATTTCAATAGTGGTAATGACGATTAAATAATGACAACTTATAAAATTCAAGACTTAAGAAAAATTTTAATAATTTAAATCTTCAATTAATATACAATTATATAATAACTATGAATCTAATACAAGAATACGTGAGGTAGGACTGATGAGTTCGTGGTTTACCCTTATGGTCATGTTAAGGGTAGTAGGTATTGTCTATGATTCTATCGTGTTGTGTCAAGTTTTGTCACCTCCATTCTTGGGGTAAATCAAGTCATATTGAGTCTGTCTTAAGAGTCAAGATGTATGTTAGCCTAGTACTGGTAGTTCAACTACTCTTGATACTTGTTAGTCCCTCTAACTATCAAATTTATGATGGAATGAAAGAATAAAAATTTCTTGATCACAAGCAAAACAACAAAATATATGTGAATATATACATATAAATATATAACATGATTAAATGAGTGAAGACCAATAAATTAAAGACTCTAAAACAAAACAAAGAATCAAAAGCTGTAGACCTTATAACTGTAACGTTGATAGTAATAAAAAATGTAATAAAAGTTGTCAATTATGACAAGGGTCAAATTTTTAATGATATGGTAAATTCATAAAATCAACTAAATAAAAAAAAAGAACTTAAAATGATTATGAGCAAAATTGAGAATTAAAATGACAAAAGTATAAATAATGATAATGCAAGTAAGTGAAATATACCAATAAATAACTCATTTATTAATGATTAATTGGGAGCGCAACAATCAAATTAATACCATTATATGTATTTATGATACTTCTTTCATTTCTTTTATATGGTGAAGTGGAATAAAGATGGTGATTGAAGGAAGTATGGAAACACATGACTACCTAATTGAAAGTTATTAGCAAGTGTAAGAGTGGAGAAGATCTTAATATTATGGTTGGGAGGTATTTAACATGACTTAGAGTGAAATTTTTAATGACAAGTATTAGTATGACAAAGAGTAGTCAAAACTATAAGGAAATGAATGGTAATATAAGAAAAGAGTAAATAATGCTATTGAGATGATATGACCATAGTAAAGATGTTAAGTAAACAAAAGTTGGAGCTAGAAAAAGAATGATTGAAGTTGATTAAAAGGAAATGAAGATATAAAGAAAATCATAATAGGAGGATGGCACTACGAAAGACAATTATTGGTTTAATAAACATAACGCTATAGATATGAAGATATATATGGAGCAATAATTGCAAGATTGTAGATGTTGGTAAATTGCAGAAAATGATAAATACAATGATGATGGGTAGTAATGACACTCAGATTTATTTATAATTATGAGCTATTGAGGAGTACCTTAGAAGAATCTATATGAAACCACAAAAGCCAATTATTACGAACGGTATCATTATAAGCATGGGAGACTCAATAGAAGGATGATAATGAAAGGTTTAGAATTAAAGAGCATGTATAACAAAGGAGTTGGTGAGTTGGAATTTAAATGACAAAAGAAAGGTAACATAAATTAATTGAGAAGAACTAAGAACAACATGGAGAGAACAAAAATTGTAATGAAGTGAATGTAGGAAGTGAAAAAGTATGGATGTTGCCTTAGTGAATAGGAAATGAAGGAGCATAGCCAAAAGAAGAGTTACTGGACGAATTAAAATAACCTTTAGGGAATTTGAGATATTTAATAGAGGAAAGAGACATAAATAGAGAAGAGAATTTAAATATATGAACTCATATATATATAGCAATGAAATAGTGATTTTGGGAGATATGATGAATAGTTTTACAGTAAGGAATTATAATAAATTTATTGATATCAAGAAGGTGGAAAGATTGAAGAAGAATTGTAAGCCCCGGAAAATTTCAGTAAATAATTCCAAAATGAACTTCGAAAATAAACCCTAAAAATCACTCCAAATTAAAACCGAATTTCGATAAATCCTAAATTACGAACGAATCCAAAAATTTTTCAATCTTGAGAAAATCTAAAAATAAAATAAGGACTACAAAAGTCCTTAAGTCCAAAAACCATTACGTAAGATAAACTGCTTACCTAATCTATAATTTATAAAATCGGGATGAAAATAAAACACAGTGATAATTTGCTAAAAAGCAAGTTAATCTGTAACATGACAATTTGAAGGATCAGGAAATCACCAAAGGCCAATTCCATAATTAGGTTTTGGCACGATTAAGAAAACTTCATCTGCCAATAATAAAATATAGACTTTGGAAATTCCCCAAACGACCAGATTAATAATCCTAAGAGACGGAAATCACAATAAAGCCCTAACGATCAAATCAAACTCTCAAGAATTATAGAACGAGTTAGAAACTGAAATCTCATAATCTCAAGAAGGAAGAATTCAAGAAACAAAATAACAAATTAGATAATCCTTAAAGTTAACCAATTGTTCATAAAACCTTAACTCGAAGCAAAAATAAATTCGAAAACAAAACACTATGAAGATCCTTTTTCAAAGCAAATTATAAGAATCAAGATTTCCCCAAAATCATTCCAAAGATCGATATTTGACTCAAACTCAAGAAAATCATATCCGGTAACCATTACCGATATAACTCCGGATATAATAATAATTCAATTCAAGATTTCCGAAAGCAATAAGAGATATTAAAGACTTATAAAAATAAAATTTGAAATAAATTTCTCAACTACATATGCTATATAAACGTAAATATCAGTTTCCAAATTGGCAAAGGTCTAAACCGGAAAATCACCCGGAAACCCTAACCGGAATACAATAGTGTAAGTCCGGCAATCTAGCGCCCCTAACTCTAGAGGCCAAAAGGTAGTTTAAATATGTAGAATAGCTCGTAGTAAAATAAGTTTATTTGAAAACATAAGATTGGTAAATTTTTGACCTATCTCGAACCCGTTCGGATACAGACTTCGAAAAGCGTGTCCCGGGACTCGAGATATCAAAAATATACCATTAGTACCGTTAGACTCGTAATTCCACGAGATTTTTAAATATACCAGTTATATAATTTTTCGGGTTATAAAAGTTACAGTTATAACCTTTTTATCGTATTTTCATTTCGACCGGTAATTGATTATTCTTTTGCACTATTCATTTTATTTCATTACACAATTTTATTATTATTATTATTATTATTATTATTTTTATACCCTGGGTTTCCTAGTAATCAAGTAAACTTCGAAAACCAGAAAATTTAACCCTAAACCGGTTTAGTTCAAACTTTGTGAGAAAGACCGAGATACCCTAATTCCGGCTTTTCCTCGGTTTCCAAATAAGAAACTTTTATAAGCAAAATTAATTTTTATATAGTTCTTGATTATATTTCAAACCAAGAAAAGATCAGATTTCGAGAAAATTTCAATTCCGGGTCATCCCGAGACCCATTATAGAAAAGCGTGCCCCGAACTAGAATTTCAAAAATTTCTTTATGAATATTCATTTGAATCGAAATAAAATAAGGATTTCAAAAATATATTTTTCATAATTTTCCGGCTTATGAAAAATACAGTTATAGCCTTTTTATTCGTATTTCATTCTACCGGAAAATCAAATTGTCTTGTCAACTATTCCTCACTATTCAAAAAGTACCCCCTATACTACCTAGTCTACCTATTAGCCACTCTACAACTCTAACTTTTCCCATCACTCAAATCACTCACTTTTCTCTACACATTTTGTCCCTTAATTTTTGTACAAATCATAACAATTACACATCAAGTTAAATCAATCAAATAAAGCAAAATTTTCAAACTTTTCCCTTCCCTTACAAGCTCCTTGGTCGGCGTGAAAATGGCCCCCCTCCATGCTTCAATTTGAATTTTTCTTCTTCATTTAACCTAATCTCATTCCATATAAATACTACATTTTCTCTCTCTTTCTTCATTCCTCACTTTTTCAAACTTTACAAAAGGTAAAGCTCTCTTTTTCTCTCCTCTCCACTCCCTCTTTTCCCCTCTATGCCGAGAGCCTCCATGGCCTCCCACACACACACACACACAACTTATTTCTTTTCCTTTTTACTCCTATCTTACTCTAAGTAAAAGAACTTTCACTCCTTCCACACATAGATCTTGTTATGGCTAAGTGATTCTTGGATATTTCAACTAAAAGTCCCCATGATCTTTTAGTAGGGACAATGAAATATCAAAACAAGAATACCGAACCATTACAAAATAGATCTAACCTTTAAAGGGCTTTCATGGCAAAAGCTTTATGTTTATCCATCAAAAAGTATTTTGAACTAAAGTCTTTTATAAAAATGTAGTTTTTATGTTTTCAAAACTCATTTGAGCATATGAAATATTAGATCTATCATTTTGCTACTCATATTCATGTAGGCATTTAAGATCTCATTATTATTTGTGTTTATGTGCATTAATAGTCTTTAATGCTTTTGTCTTTAGTAAATCACCTTCCTAGTATGTAGATCTATGGTTAGATAAGTTAATAAAGTCAAAAAGGAAAACACTTTTCAAAATATGAACTTGTGTAAATTCGGATCACTTTGAAAACCTAGGTCAAAAACACTTTTATCAACTTCTAAACATGTATTTTACAAGAGAAATGAAGCCTATGGGTAATAGATAATGTTTGGTAGTATTTTTCATGAGTCTAAATGAGATTTTTCTAAAGAAAATGTTGGAAAAGAAATGAAGTCCATAGAGTTTTGAGTTAAAAGTATAAACCAAATTCGTAATAATGGATGTAGGGTTAGAAAACACTATTTTTCCAACTTCAAAAATGATATTTTCTTAAATAAATGAAGTCCTTAGGATATAGGTATAATAGATACTTAAAGTTTCAAGTATAAAATATATTTTTCCTAAAGGAATCAACTTGAAAATGGACTTTTGTAAATTCGGATTTTTGGAAACCCCCTAGTAAAGACCCACTTAAAAGTTTATAAATGAAGATTTTATTTAAGAAATAAAGGCCTTAGGATATAACTAATATAAGGGTCAAAATTTCTTTAAACAAAGTGGAATTTTTCTAAAGAAAATCCTTGTAAAATGTAGATGTGGTCAAGAGTAGTAAATTCACTTACTAAACTTTGGTATGAAATGGTTTCTAAGAAAAGTTTATTTTCAAATTCTTTAAACTAAAAAGTTATAAGAACATAGACTCATTAGAGTTCATATCATGACATTCATGATAGGGAAAATCATTACCATTGCATTTAGTTTCATTTTACACTTAGGAATCTCAAGTGCATTCATGAAAACCGCATTTTTGGAATTTATTACCGCTGTACAGATCTGATCCCTCAATCGAGGCTTAGATATTTTCAAAACTTGATTTAAACTTCGTATTTAGAAAGCTCTTCCGAAGTAGATAGAAATCGATATAAAATTTGCGAGATTCCGAGTTAAAATGACCAAGTTATGGCCGTTTTAAGTTGGAATTCCCGCTTAGGACGCGAATTACGAATTTGATAAGTTCGTATGAAGTCGTTGGATTAGTTTGAGTTGAAATACTGATTAGAGTATTTCTTCCTTTTTAGGTTATCCCGAGTTCGACGATTCCCTACCACCGGATTATTATTACTAGAAGACCGGTGATCCAATGGCTGAGTGAGTTTTCTCCTTGTTTTGTTACCTTGATTGTGCTTGTAATTAGTCGCATTAGAATTTTAGGAACAAGATAAAAATCGATGTGAATGGGGATGGGATATATGATGAGACTGTGATGAATGTATGCCAAGGAATACTAAAGCATATCGAAACCACGATTTGATTGGATAACTGCACGGTTCATATTATTTATGTGTATGATATTGCCTGGTCACTCTAAAGAATGTATAAATATTTGACCTAAGCAAAAAGTAAATTGATCATGCATCGCATCAGACATATTGCATTTGGTAGCGTGCTACTCCTACGCAGGTCGATCGGTATGGTCCGAGGACTCGTTTAAGTACGGAGACCCGGTCAGAGCTCATTCTCGGGTACTAAGGCGCATGTGGATGCATCCTTGTATGAGCCTAGCCGAGTCGAGTGCTAAGAGCCAGGGCTTGGGGACTAGCAGCGGTCGTGTAGACTCAATACCATTCCTAACCCAAGATACGGAGGGCGTAAATCCGTTCTGTGTGTGGGTTCCGGTTACCCATGCATAATTGCTTGCTCACGTGTTTGTTCATGCATAGCATATGATTGATTAATAACTTGTTTGTTATGGTACGGAATTAAGGGAATTCTCACTAAGCTAGTGTAGCTTATACCCCAATAGTTGTTTAAATGAGCAGGTTATTCCAAGAATGCTAAGTGGGGACCAAGATGGTTGAAGTCGAGAATGACTTCGGGATTCCGGCAAGATATAAGAATGCTTGAAGTTTTTGGCTAAGCTTTACGATTCGCTTTGTAATAGTTTTATGTAGTGAAGTCTTGGGATGAATGTAATTGAAGTTTGATGAACTGTATTTTGAAGTATAGTGTTTTGTATTTGGAGTATAGTGGATTGTATTTCCTTTACATTGTTACTCAATTGTATCAACATAAAATGTATCATTCCGATTTGTCTCCTTTATGTGTTAGACGCCTTGTACATAGTATGGAAGCCTTCGCGTGACTGAGGTGGTCATTCTTAGGCTTTAATATTGTGTACGGCGGACTGCCACGTTTAGGGTACCCTTCGGGGCGTGACAAGAATCAAGTAGGATGATTAGGAAGAATCAGTGGTAGGATTAAAGAAGTATAAAGATCATAATGCTATATATTCAAATTGAAAAGTGTGTGTAAACCCTGAAATTTTCATAATTTTTAGAAAATAATTGTCACGCCCTAACGGATACCCTCAACGTAATAGTCTGTCACACTCAAAATTAAAGTTTAAGTATGACAACCTTAGTCATTCCCAGAAGCTTCGATATTAAGTGTAAGGCGTGCTCTCACAAATTTAGAGGACCATACATGGAATTATGAAGCTTAAAAAGATATAATAACAAATTAAGAAAAGAGGATTCATAATATTCATTTGTTCAAAATAATAGTCTTACAAATCCTAGGGGCATTCCCCAGCCACAAATAACTATAATCTATTACAAGAATATTCCTATGAAGTTTTTATCTTATCCAACACTAAACTTCATCTAGAAATTCCTTAACCAAAATGGTTACAGGGTCCACGTGGCCTTAACCACAAATAGGTGAACAACAAAAGATATCTATAGGGGTATAAGCTAATAGGCTTAGTTAGAACTATTTCCATAAATAAACTTCTTATGTAATGAGGTTCAAACAAGTTATTTAAGCAGACAAATGAAATGCAACATACATGTGGGCAAACAAGGTATATAGTTTTTCGGAAACTATATGTTGAATGGATTTACGCCCTCCATTCAGGGTTTGGTGATACGTAACCTCAAAACAAGTAGTTTTAGTTAAAAAAAATTATGCTTTCGATCAATACCGCCAAGCATATTAAGTCTACTTGATTTGAGCCACGCTTCTGGACTTTCGCCAAGCATTTAATTCTATGTCGCCAAGCAATCGCTTTCAATCATAACTGCCAAGTGTTGCTTTCGACCTGAGCTACCATCCTTCTCACCCAAGGATATAACCCAATGCAATGTGACTCACTTCGTGGTATGCATGAATCAATTTATTTATGATATCATAGCATCATTATTATCAATTTTAAGGTGATCATAGAATTTCATACAAATGAAGTGTTATACTAAAACAAACATTTAATCAATTCCCGCCTCGATATTCTTAGGATCCTTTCAACAAATTTTTCACATACATATCAATTTTTTTTTTCTTAATTCTAATGCGACTAAGCTACAAGAACAATCAAGTAAAGCACTTTAAGGAAATAAACTCACAATGTCATGTCGATACTTCTCTAACGGATGAGTCGTTCACACAATTCACTTAATTGAAATAATCTTCGGGTATGGGTATCTTTCCTTGGAATCACCTAGCCAAGGAAAATACCCAAAATGAGTATTTCTCGATGAATTTTTTGAATTTTGACAAAACAACGTCATAAGAACGTCAAAGTTCGTATAAAACAAGACTCCAATTTAAATTGGCCATAACTTGGTCATTTTAACTCGGAATCGTGCATAATATATATCAATTTCTACCTACTCTAAAAGATTTATCCATTTCTAAAACTATTTTTTATCAAACTAGATCATTTAGGCTCCGAAACAGTGGTGATCAGATGCACCACGAATTTTTCCTAACCCAAAAGCAATTTGATTCAAACATTAAATCATTCAAAAATTGCTTTGATAAATACTTAGTTATCTATATAGTTAATTTTTTTTTTCATAGATACTTAGCTTATATTTTATCCATACTCAAGTGTTTGTTGTCCAACCATGTTTCTTGGATAAAACAATGTTAATTAGTTTACAAGAAATCCATTTTGTAAATCCTTTAAAATGAATATTTTGATTCTTTTCTTTTCAAAGAATTTCTTTATGTTTGTCTTACTATTTTTCTAAATGACTTTTTTCTTTGATAAAAATGAATTTCTTCTTTTCTAAATTCTCAACATTAGTGCTACTTTTCCTATTTGTTTTCTTTGACTATTTATTTGAAAAATCTTGGTTTTGGAAACTGTCCATTTTCGTTTTAAGGGATTTCCTTATGTTATGTTTTTTATGAAAATATTTAGTACCAAAGTCATCTTCTTTAAGAAAACAAAGTAATATAAAAATGATTCAAAAAGCATTTTCAAGACAAAAGAAAATTTTTGAAATTGTAATGATTCTTCTTAAAACTTGGAAAAAAATAACATTACTTTTGTTAAACCATAAAATTTATATTTTATATAAAACCATTCTTAGGTGATAAAATCTCCTTTTTGTCAATATTATTGGAAGCTGTAAAGATTTGGACAACATCTTAATGGGTATAATTATAGAAAATAAAAACAAGCAAAAATAACATAAATAATAAATAAAGTAAAGTATTGGGAGTCTTAGCTTTTCAAGGCTCCCGGGACTAAGAAGTAACTAGTCTTAAAAGAAAGAAATAAAATAAAAAAAAAGAAAAATTGTTTTGACTTGATGAGGATAAATCTAAGATTAGAGATCAGTCTTAAAACAACAAGAAATAAATAAATTGTAATGGAAGAAATAAATAAATTATTTTGCATGAAAATAAATAAATTGAAAGTGAGCTTATATGCCTAAAGAATATATAGTAGATATATAAATAATATTTAGTTAGATATAATTGTTGGTCCCGAAAAGATAACCAAGAGGGGGGGAATTGGTTTTTCACAAAAATAAATTTTTTTCGAAATTTTCAATTCACTTCCTTTTGATTACTTTATTAAACTAGAATTAATAAACTTGCTGTTTAGAAACTAATCACAGCTGATACACCCTTGTATATCTATTTTAATTCAAACAGATCAAATTTAATTTTATGCGGAATACAGACAACTCTCTGAAGTACTCTCGAAACAGGTTTCTGAAACGTGACAGTTTATCAAATACTTCAATATAAATTGCACGAAAATAAAAAGAGTAGGGTAGAGAAAAATGCAAATCGATTTATAGAGGTTCCGCCTCGAGCGTCAATCCTCTCTTCCAGCTCCAATGCCGGGGTCCCGGTATTCCTCACCGGTTGTGTTCTACTATCCAATCAAATCAATGAAGTTACAAGAAGTATTTGCCAAACTTTTGGCTACAATTCACTTAGCTTGATTCTCACAAACAATCAATCAACTAAGCCTACTTGTAACTCTCAACTCACACTAAATGTGTAACAACAAATCAGAGGAATAAAAATTGAATTTCCTCAACTATTTGCTCAATGAACAGTAACAATAAAAATATGACAGTTTTCGAATGGGATCTTGAACTTTCTGAGATCTGATGTTCACGTTGTTCTTTTTCACGTGAGATTTTTCTTCTGTTTTCTCTCTCTTGGATGAATGCTAGTTTTATCTTCATAACACCAACGGTTAGTAAAAGAAATGGATAAGCTTGTTCCTATTTTCTTGTGCATGATATCAGCTGGAGTTTATCGGCAATATCTAACAAGATATCATCTTATCTCTTTCTTCAAAATCTGTAAATTTTGAATAACTTGAGATCTTGTTGTTGTAATCTCGAAATTCTTGCTCCAATGGATAAGTTTAAATCTCCAACAACTTGTATAATTATCTTGAACTTGAAATTCGAATTTGAAATCACCGTTGTTGACTTGTTCCTTCGTCTGGTACTGTTCATGCAACAAAAATATCATATTTTCCATAAATTTCGACTTCCTTATATGGATAAATAATCATCAGACAAGTTCCTTGCATATTTGGATCATGTTTTCCATATTTCCAACTAAAATTTGAATAATCTGTTGAAGATGCATCATTGCAAGTCACGTTCTTTTTCTTGCTGTCAAAACATAATTTTCTCAAAAAAAATGAACTTTAATTCGACGAAATTCGAATCCCCATGGATATTGAACCAACTTTGTAGAACACATTGAGTATATTACCCAAATATACTCAATCTTTGGAGCTGGGTCTTCAACATATTAAATCTAAAAAGAAAATTCGAATCTGGAGCTGAAACTCGTCATTTTTTTTTTTTGTTGCAGTTCACCTTCTGATGTACCTTCTGATGAACCTTCTGACGAACCTTCTGATAGTTTAAAAAGCCAGCGGCGAACCTTCTGATTAACCTTCTGACAGCTCATTTGTTCTTGAAATCTTCTCCAAACACTTTCTAAAGTATTCTTTGCATGGAGTCTCTTTTGAAATCATTCTCTTAAGTTATTGTAAACCACTTTGATTATATTCTTAAGTTATTGTAAACCACTTTGATTATATTAAACCTTGCACACTTAATAAATATGTTAGTAATTATTTACTCATTTTTGTTATCATCAAAATCATCATTTGAGATAAACCAACATTCTCCCCCTTTTTGATGATAACAAAACCCATATAAACAAAATATTTTTTTTTTAAATGTAAAGTGCAATCTAAATATTTATCTCATATTTTGTTTACTTTCTCCCCCTTTTTGTTAGCATCAAAAACAAAATACTTATTCAAAAAAAATATAACCAAGCATTCTTTTCAAGCATGGAAAAAATATTTTTGTGCAAAAGTGTAGTTTTTTTATGCTGTTTTTTTTTTTAAAGCTGCAGAAAAATGTGAAACATGCAGAATTTTTTTTTTTATAGAAATTTGATAGATTGCAGAATTTGTGCAGAAAAAAATGATGGAATTACAAAAAATATACAGAAAATGCAGAAAAGTGCAGAAATACATAAAAAATGCAGAAAATGCAGAAAAAAATGGAAAAGTGCAGAATTTTCAAAAAAAATGCAGGAAAATGCAAGATTTCCTCAAAAAGTGCAGAATTTTGTCTTTAAAGGTGCAAAAATGACATAAATTTGTTCATATATTGCATAAATTGTCCTTTAACACACACATAACAAGAAATTACAAAGTAAAACAACTTCAACATATTTGATCGATGTACTTATCTTGTTTCAAACATTTCTCCCCCTTTATAAATTTCTTTTTGAAAACAAGCTCCCCCTTAATATGATACCAATTGATTTTAAAAAGTATTCAATAATTATTTCCATATCAAAACATAGAGAGCAAATAAAATAATATATAAGGGAGTTGGAACAATAGTACCAAATTTTCATATTTTTCCTTCTTGCTTATGAGTGCACATATATATATATATATATTTTTATAACCGAGGCAATTATTGATCATGATAATATCTATGTGCATTTGCCTTTAGTACCTGCACTTCACTCACAAACAAGTTAAACTTCTTTACGAACCCATACAAGTTTAGGTCCATTGAAAAATTTGTTTCCTTGTTGATCACTAAGCTTGTTTCTTTTGTAAAAACAATATTTTTCTATATGACCTCTTCTATTACAAAATGAACATGCATATGGATGTGTATTGTACCTTTGATTTACCTTTTGATAATAATTTTGTCTTGGATAATTATTATATGCATACCTGTACCCTCTGCCATACGTTCTGATAGGATAATTTTGTTGAGTATACCTTCTGATGTAGCCTCTGCTGTTACAATTCATACTCTTTTTGACAGATTGCATAACATCTTTTTCATTCCCAGATTCATTTGCTTTTACAAACACTGTTTTATTCATGCTATTTGTCGACTTTTCATGTTCATATCCAAGTCCATGCTTAATAAATGATGGTCTTTGACTACTTATAAGCATGTTTAACTTCTTATCACTTTCATTAAACTTACTAAAAGTGTTTTTAATAGATTGTGATAAATCTTCTACTCTTCCTTTTAAATCTTTAATCTCATTCTTCAAAACATCATTCTCTTTCTTCAAAACATCAGATTTGACAAACAATTTTTCATTATCATTTTTCAAAATATCATTCTCATCAACAAGCAATTTATTTATTTGTTTCAAAACATCTTTTTCATTTTTCAAAGCTTTATTTTCGGCATCTAGTTTTGAATTCTTCAAATCAGCCTTTTTAAGAGCCTTTAAGAGCTTTTTCATCTCAATATACATCTCATTATCATTCATTTCAATTTCGGATTCAGAGTTTACCTCAGATGTAGCCATCAAGCACAAATTGGCTTCTTCTTCATCTTCACTTGTACTTTCTGATTTAGTTTCTGACTCGTCTAAATCACTCCATGTGGCAAGTAATGATTTGCTTCTTCTTATGCTTTTCCATCTTCTTCATAAGCACAGGACATTCATACTTAATATGACCCGGCTTCTTGCATTCATAGCACACCACTTCCTTTTTCTCCTTCTTCTTTTCTTTCTCTTTATAACCTTTTCCTACATCACAAGTGGAGTAATATTTCTTATACTTAACAGTTTTCTTACCTTGTTTCTTTAGAATTTTGTTGAGATGTCGAACTAATGAGTTGACTTCCTCGTCTTCATCACTACTAGAATCAGAATCTGAGTCATCATCCACTTTTTCTGTTTTGAAAGCAGTTTCTTTCTTGCTTCCTTCACTCTCTTCTGTCACATCTATGTGAGATTGATATGCCATCAACTTTTCTTTGAGTTGGCTTAAGGAGAGAATGCTAAGATCATTGGCCTCCTCTATTGCTGTCTTCTTGGCATCCCAAGATTTCGGTAGGATTCTTAGAATTTTCCTGACAAGATCAGATTCTTCTAACTTCTTTCCAAGAGAAGCTAGTTCATTAGTAATAGCAACAAATCTATCAAATGCATCCTTAACTTTCTCATTAGGTTTAAACTTGAACAACTCATATCTTTGCAAAAGTGCATTGATTTTAGTATCTTTTATTGTTCTTGTTCCTTCATATGTTTCACTAAGAGTATCCCATATTTGTTTAGCAGTGCTACATGAAGAAAATAAATAAAATTCAGATGATGCAATGGTAGTTAAAAGAAGATTCTTAGCCTTGTTGTTTTTCTCAATGGCTTTCTTTTGATCATGAGTTATATGCCCATCGCCATTCATAGTGACTTGTGTGTCTCCAAGCAAGATGACCTGCCATGAATCAAAATCATTAGCTTTGATGTATGTCTCCATTCTCATTTTCCAATAAGGATAATTCATGCCATCAAAGAATGGTGCTCTATCAATTGCAACATTATTGTCAACCATTGTTCAAGGATCACTCAATATGAGAAAAGAGTTTAGCTCGGATATCAATTGTAGTTATCAAAATTTTAAAACAAAAACTCTTTCTAAAAATTGAGCCCCGCTCTGATACCAATTGTTGGTCCCGAAAAGATAACCAAGAGGGGGGGTGAATTGGTTTTTCACAAAAATAAATTCTTTTCGAAATTTTCAATTCACTTCCTTTTGATTACTTTATTAAACTTAGAATTAATTAAACTTGCTGTTTAGAAACTAATCACAGCTGATAATCACACTTGTATATCTATTTTAATTCAAAACAGATCAAATTTAATTTTATGCGGAATACAGACAACTCTCTGAAGTACTCTCTGAAACAGGTTCTGAAACGTGACAGTTTATCAAATACTTCAATATAAATTGCACGAAAATAAAAAGAGTAGGGTAGAGAAAAATGCAAATCGATTTATAGAGGTTCCGCCTCGAGCGTCAATCCTCTCTTCCAGCTCCAATGCCGGGGTCCCGGTATTCCTCACCGGTTGTGTTCTACTATCCAATCAAATCAATGAAGTTACAAGAAGTATTTGCCAAACTTTTGGCTACAATTCACTTAGCTTGATTCTCACAAACAATCAATCAACTAAGCCTACTTGTAACTCTCAACTCACACTAAATGTGTAACAACAAATCAGAGGAATAAAAATTGAATTTCCTCAACTATTTGCTCAATGAACAGTAACAATAAAAATATGACAGTTTTCGAATGGGATCTTGAACTTTCTGAGATCTGATGTTCACGTTGTTCTTTTTCACGTGAGATTTTTCTTCTGTTTTCTCTCTCTTGGATGAATGCTAGTTTTATCTTCATAACACCAACGGTTAGTAAAAGAAATGGATAAGCTTGTTCCTATTTTCTTGTGCATGATATCAGCTGGAGTTTATCGGCAATATCTAACAAGATATCATCTTATCTCTTTCTTCAAAATCTGTAAATTTTGAATAACTTGAGATCTTGTTGTTGTAATCTCGAAATTCTTGCTCCAATGGATAAGTTTAAATCTCCAACAACTTGTATAATTATCTTGAACTTGAAATTCGAATTTGAAATCACCGTTGTTGACTTGTTCCTTCGTCTGGTACTGTTCATGCAACAAAAATATCATATTTTCCATAAATTTCGACTTCCTTATATGGATAAATAATCATCAGACAAGTTCCTTGCATATTTGGATCATGTTTTCCATATTTCCAACTAAAATTTGAATAATCTGTTGAAGATGCATCATTGCAAGTCACGTTCTTTTTCTTGCTGTCAAAACATAATTTTCTCAAAAAAAATGAACTTTAATTCGACGAAATTCGAATCCCCATGGATATTGAACCAACTTTGTAGAACACATTGAGTATATTACCCAAATATACTCAATCTTTGGAGCTGGGTCTTCAACATATTAAATCTAAAAAGAAAATTCGAATCTGGAGCTGAAACTCGTCATTTTTTTTTTTGTTGCAGTTCACCTTCTGATGTACCTTCTGATGAACCTTCTGACGAACCTTCTGATAGTTTAAAAAGCCAGCGGCGAACCTTATTAACCTTCTGACAGCTCATTTGTTCTTGAAATCTTCTCCAAACACTTTCTAAAGTATTCTTTGCATGGAGTCTCTTTTGAAATCATTCTCTTAAGTTATTGTAAACCACTTTGATTATATCTCTTAAGTTATTGTAAACCACTTTGATTATATTAAACCTTGCACACTTAATAAATATGTTAGTAATTATTTACTCATTTTTGTTATCATCAAAATCATCATTTGAGATAACCAACAATAATAATAATAATAATATGAACAATGTAAATAACAACATAACATAAATAGATATTCATGAACAAGAACAATACAAACATAGTGTAGCTTCCACAACATTTAGTTTTTAGAAACTCACACCATGGTCATGTAAAGTTACATGACATGAGAAGAAAGAACTTATAAAGAAAAGTTTACCTAAAGAGGGTTTTTGAAGTTTTATGTGCTAATAGTTTTGTGTATGTAGAAGGTGGTTTGAGATTATTTAGAGAGTATTTGGAGAGATAAGGGTGTAAACACCAGGCCGAGCTAGGCTTTTGCAAGCTTAGCTCGACTCATTTATTTTTTACGGCTCGAGCCGAACCGGCTTTTAACGAGCCTAGAATATATGAGCTCGGCTTGAGCCCGTTAATTTTATTAAGCTTGAGCTCTGCTCGTTTAAGCTTGCGAGCTCGAGTTTAAGCTCGTTACATTAAACGAGCTTGAGCTCGCTCGTTTAGCTATATAATTATTTTTTTTTTAATTATATTTATAATATTATATTAATATATATTAATAACAAATATCAATATTATATATATATATATATATATATATTAAACAAGCCCGTTCCTGAGCATGGCTCATGAGCTCTTAACGAGCCTGTTTATTAGCTGGCTCGCGAGCTTGAATGAAGTGAAAGAGGAGGGGTATTTATAGAAAATGAGAGTGGATTTTGAGTGATTTAGATAAAGAAAAATTGAAAAAAAAATTGAGAGAGATAATTGGGGGGGGGGGGGGGGGGGGGGGGGGGGGGGGGGGGGGGGGGGGGGGGGGGGGGGGGGGGGGGGGGGGGGGGGGGGGGGGGGGGG